>JAPYYV010000781.1:0-34511 GCA_030522625.1 Copidosoma aretas
AGCCCAGCCGCGCCGATAGTTGCAGGGCTGATAGCGACTTCTCTGGATGAACTGGCCTAGGTGTTGGCCCCCCCGGAAGAGATTCGCCGGTGATCCATTCACCAGGACGATGAGCTTCTGGCATCCTTGACGGGAATTGGCTATGCCAACTGCCAGCGGGAACCCACCGACCCGGCGTCAGAGTGCGTCGACGACCTTCTCAAGGAGGTATTGCCCCCCAGGTCCAGGCATCATCAGGAGAAATTACAGTCAGTCCACTAGAATCGGGGAGAATGTGTTTTCGGCACCGCGGGTACTTTTCCCACCGAAAAAGTCCGAGAATCGAAATTCCCGAAAATTTTTCGACGAGAATCGAAGAATCGAACCCGTCTTGCCTCGAGTCTGTTAGGCTAGGAGGCTAGCACGCTAACCACTGAGCCATCGAGGAATCTTTAATAGGAAGTTATTGCAGGCACTACTAATGTCTTCATCGTATGCTCGACCGTAGATTTAAAGTGTGGTTAAAAGTTTCAAAAAACTGACTTACCAGACGTAAAATACACTACACCATCTATTCTAGGCAGAATAGTATCAACCTTATGTTGTTTAAGTCGTTAAAGGTCCCGAATAGACTTTGTTATGAGTGAACTTTGAGAGCCTTGATCAACTAGGGCTCTAACAAGCACTAAAGTACCATCAACAGCATAACTGTAAATTCGTGCAGTGGCCAGAAGTCCCTTTGGAAAGCGGCCGTTCTCAATAGAAGTAGACTAAAGGTTCACACAAGCATCTGACCTCAAAGGTTTCTTGGCGTTACTTGTAAAATTAGGAGGCCTTATATTATTTCCAGTAGGCTTAGTATCCTTGTGCATCAAGGTATGATACTTCTAATAGCAGTGCGAGCATCTACCCTTTGAGCTACAGTTACTTGATTTGTGTGGTCCTAAGCAATTCACACAAATATGTTCAGATTTCACAAAGTCTAATTTTTCTTTGTTTTTCTTGGTTTTAAATAGATCACAAAAATTCGAACGATGTTCTTGATTACATAACGGACAAGCATATTGGTCTCCAACAGTTCGAAGAGAGAAAAATTACACCTGTTAGGTTTACTTGAAGGATTAACATGATTAGATGTTGGCTTACTGTTAAAGGATTCCAACCCAATGATTTGCGATAAGATAAAGTCCCTTAATTGTAGCAGCGTAGGAGAATTGTTACTACTTTCAAGCATCTTCTGCTAATCCTCATTTGTGTGCTGATCAAATTGGTCAGCATCTTCGACATTGCGTTCTATAGTAACAAGAGAAACCAAGAGTCATATCATTTCCTTAGAAATACGTTTTATCTCAAGACAATTACTACCCTTCATTGAAAGGCGATTCACTATACAATTAGTATAGGAACTAACAAGACCCCCCTATTATCATAATAGATGAGAACAGTATCCCAGGCTAGAATATAATTTTCTTCTGACAGTGGGACGTTTCTTATCAGATCAGACGCCTCACTACTAAGATGATACCTGAGATATTGATATTTAACGATTTTAGTAATTTCAGATTTTCGATGAACCATAGCCCTGTCATTATCTTAAACGTTCTCCCAAGTGTAAAACTCGCCTGAGAAATATGGAAATTCAAAGGAAGGTAGTGACGAAGAGAGTGAATTATAAATACCACTAAAACTTGGTTGAGAATGCATAATAATATAAGTTGGATTAGTGAAGGACATCAAATAATCCTCAAAGTAACCCTGTACAGAATAAAAAGTGTCCCTAGCAATTTCATAAACATACTTTTCAAACAATCATGTGTAGACTCTAAAGATGATAATCACATAATTAAATCATGATTTTTCTTGAATGAATCGAAGGAGGACTTAAGTTGCTGAATTCTCGAAACATCCTGAACCTAACTTATTTTAGCCTGACCAGTTTTCATAAAATTAAAAAAGGCATTCTATTCTTAGTAAACAATATTACCAGTTCTGCAGAGAGTTTATCCATATTTCAGGATTTAAAATAATTTACAGCAACATATGAACAGGCAAATGTAGGTTAAGCTCTTGTATATCAAGATTTAATCAAATAGCAGCTAACAATTCTACCAAATATTGCATACAATTGGATAATCAAAAAACTAAATATAGTAAATATAATTCTGAACGCAATATTAAACGTAAGCTGTAGTACAGAGTTAAACCGAATAACGTAAATTACTGTGTCATAATAGCACCAATGTAAATTTGATATAACGGTAAATTAAGTAAAGTTATCATTAATGATTGAGGTAGATAACTAAATAAATCTTCAATAATTAACAACAAACTAGTTAGCAGAGACAGTGCAGATAATTAAGGGTGTGATGTTAAGTCCTGCAGAGCAAGCAAGCACTAGTGCAGTCTGCAGAGCAACAGCTGCAGCAGCGATGGCCTGCAAATCAACAGCAGCAGGGACGGCCTGCAGAGCCAGCAAGCACCAGGGCGGCTTTCAGAGCAACAGCAGTTGCAGCGATGGCCTGCAGAGCCAGCAAGCACCAGGGTGGCCTGCAGAGCAACAGCAGTAGCAGCGATGGTCTGCAGAGCCAGCGAGCACCGGGGTGGCCTGCAGCACGATGTAGCAGCAGGGACGGCCTGCAGAGCCAGCAAGCACCAGGGCAGCTTGCAGAGCAATAGGAGAAGCAGCGACGGCCTGCAGAGCCAGCGAGCACCCGGATGGCCTGCAGCACGATGCAGCAGCAGGGAAGGCCTGCAAAGCCAGCAAGCCCTAGGGTGGCCTGCAACACAATAAAGCAGTAGCAGTGACGGCCTGCAGAGCCAGCAAGCACCAGAGTAGCCCGCAGCACAATACAGCAGAAGCAGCGACGGCCTACAAAGCCAGAAAACACCAGGTGGTGGTAACTGAAACAGAGCACGACGTGGAGCCGACAGCCGAGAGGCCTGCAGCTCGTGGCGCGTGCGTCGATAATTGTACAACGTTGCACGTACCTAACGGTGACCGCTGCTCGTCCAAAACGAGCTCGACACTGTGGCAAACGTAGTCATGCGTCACCTTTTTTAATAGCTGCCACGCTTGGTCTCAGGTTGATGGCCGACAACGACACTGCACAAGATGGCAAATAGTTGTATGCAGGCTCACAAGAAACAACTAAAAGCATGCAGCCCACTATAAGTTGCCCAAGAAAAGGCAATGGCCGAAAAGCGGGCCAAGCACTATGAAGCAAAGACACAATAACACGCTAAAGAAAAGTGGTGGCTGATAAGCAAGACATGCGCTATTATAAGAACATGTGGATTGGCACACACGACAAATACAAAGGCCTGGCTGAAAGCAAGTCGCACGCTATGAATGTATATGTAAGAAAGAGACACAATAGGGCCACTGAAGGACCTGGCTAAAAGCAAGCCCCGCTCTATAGATGTGTGTTTATGAAAGAGATGGCTGACGTGCCGACACATCAACCGCGTATGCTTTGTCGCTCGTAAAGAAGAAGGAAGCAAAAATGGCTGATTTAATCACGACCACAAGGCCCGAAACACTACGCCTTTATTCCTCTCCCCACGAAACTAGCTCGAAGGACAATGTTAAAAAATGACTTACTGGACTGTTATTATATTTATTTGACGCCAGATGCGGAGGAAGGAGTAGGCCTGAGGGGAGTGCATTTAAGGAACGATCGGGAAGATCACTTAAAATCACACACTACACAGTATGCACATGTACAAAAAAAAACACTATTTATTTTAAGAGGCATAAATGATACATGATACAAAATAGAAGTTATACAAGATTAAATCACTTGTTAAGCCAAATGCATGGAAAGAGGCTCTTACGAATTCCGCGAGCGAAGAAAGCTGAGCATATAAGTACTATATACTACAACAAGTAATAGAAGTGGACTGAGCGTAGCAGCAAGTTACTAGGCCTTACCAGATCACCACGTAGAGTACGGTATCTGAACGGTACATTGAGTGCGCAGCACTTGTTAGGAGATTACCACGTAGTTAAAGGAGCACGAGAATTTAGATTTGGAACAGTAGCTTGGTTTTGGATTATACAGATTTGAATGAACATCCCAATTGACTGATTATAATAGTATAGCTTAGTCGTAAACATATAAACACATGATTTTTTTAATTTATATGAACGAAAATTGTAAAACAGTATCGTATCGTCTCTGGCCAATGTCCAAGTGAGTAAGATGCTTGCTTGATACTCTGACAGCTCAGACTCATGTCCCAATACTGATAGACATCTTATTGTATTTTCATTTTCGATAATAGTTGATAATTTTTATAAAGTTAGGTACAGATAGGACAATTAAAAACATTTTTTTTCTACTTAGTTTACTCTAATTAAAGTATGGTTTCACAAACGTCTGGAATTGTTTAAAAGAATTATTTTAAGCTGTTTTTGCAGACATTAAAAGCTTTTCTTAACAGTCTAGAAATGTTCTTAAATTCTTAGGTACATTGTTATTAAGTCGTATGTTGAACGTTTTAGAAACAGTCCGGAAGCGTACGTATGTACGTGGAAACTTAGAGTTATAATGATGTTCGTCATAATGCATGTTATTATAAAGTTGCTATTATGGATATGCTTATTAAAATGCGTTTATATGCGGACATCTGAATAAATTAAAAGTAAAACATATTATGTATCAATAAGTACTGAAAATTATGAGCTACAAGTTTTTGCGAACTTTATCTTGTTGCTTTTCATTGCGAAAATATTTTAACATTTGGTACACTTTTCTCGTTCATTTAAGAAAAATTCTAAAATTATTAATCTGAAACAAATATGCTGTGTAATTTATTAAAATAATTTGTTAATGGTCTTATGTTAGAAATCACCATGAGATACAAATTTTAGTAGTAAACCCTAAAAATAAGGCTAAAATATATTTGAGTTGTTTTAAAAATGTTTCAGGAAAACTATATCACGTTGTTGAGTTCGTCAAGACGGACGAAAGAGATTTGGACCAAATTTTGATCCGATGCGTGGTTCTTAAGATATCGTCAACTAAAAATCTGTATAATCATTAAAAAAAAAAAATAGTTGAAATACTTTCATAGCCTGTCATGTGATGCAGGTATTTCTTGATATTTAATTGACAATATCGCAGAAATCACGCATCAGTTTGACATTTGGTGAAAACCTTTTTGGATGGTTTTGACAAGCTTAATGTCAAGGTATAGTTTTCCTACAACATTTTTAGAACAACCTGTATAATCTTTAAAATCATAAATTT
This sequence comes from Copidosoma aretas, assembly GCA_030522625.1. Classification (NCBI taxonomy): domain Eukaryota; kingdom Metazoa; phylum Arthropoda; class Insecta; order Hymenoptera; family Encyrtidae; genus Copidosoma; species Copidosoma aretas. Next base: position 5,232 of record JAPYYV010000781.1, read on the forward strand.
TAATCTGTGTACTTGAGAACAAATCATTCTAGCCACTGTCTTCTATTGCCGTTCCTAGGCACTGTAAGCATACCTTAAGAGCCAAGCACCGTTTCTATCACTGTTCTATCGGCACAGTAAGCATGACATCCAAGAGAGAGGATCTATCTTAGAGATAAGGAGATATAGGAAAAGCCCCAGATGTCCCAGCAAAAAAGTAAAAGGGGCAGGGTCACAAATCCGAGACTTTATGATTAAAAGCAAGTGCTCTATCCACTTGGCCACTGAAAGCTGTAGCAACAACAAGGTTTTTATTAAGCAAGTACCGTAGATGCTGCCCAAGATAAATGTGTAGACTCACCCAACCTCTTTTAAGTATCTGGCAGAGCATACATATAAATATATATATATATATATGTAAGTTTTAAGCTTTTTTTTTTAGCTTGAAACTTGGGATGGTTAGATGATAGGTTAAATAGCTCAGAATCAGACACACGTTGATGCAGAAAAATGACTTAAATGTTAATAAACACAATTAATAATTGTAAATAACAATACACAATATTAAGATTGAAATATTGTTCGATTACTGATCACCTGAGTCAACAATTATGTCGGTTTAGGTACTCTGAGCTTATAATAACAATTAAGACAGTTACAACATATTGAGTTTAAATATCTTGAGCGCTTGTAGCTAACTGACTAGAATACGCAGATAAGGCGAGGTAAGAATAGTATTGACGGTTTAGCTGGACTCTCGTAACGATTTGAGATAGTTATGAGTACGACAGCGACTAGGATTGTGTGTGTGTCAAATACAACAATCTGACATCCCCCTTCCCTGAGATGACTCGCCAGTAACAATATAAGGGATAAGGAATAATAAATGATAATAAGGGATCATTTTACTTTTGTTAGAAATATTTATGTTTGCTTTTTTCTCACTAGTAACTATTTTGTAAATCGATTCTGAAAGTTTTTCTACTACTGTGAATGGACCTATCCGAATCGGATCCAATTTCTCTCTATTTATCTTATTACCGCTCTAAATATAGACTAAATCATTTCTTCCATATTATATTTTTTTTGTATGTCTATCATAATACTGTCTGTGTACATTATGTGATCTGTAAGCATTTTTTTGTGCCACCGATCGATTAAAGTTTCGATTATTATTGATGTTTTTGTTTAATTATCTTGGAATAACTGAGTTATCTCCTACTGTTGATGAATAATCCAGCGAAAAACCCGTGGAGCTATAAAAAGTGTTGCTGTATTCTCGAATACATTAATCTGCGATGGTCGACCAAGGTTTATTCTTATTTCTATATATCCACAACGGATTCTCTTTACCAACGTTTGGTTGCTTTGTTTATTCTGTCTGTTTGAAAGTGCACAGCCAATTGCTGTAAAAATTATTTGAATTTTCTTTTGTTTTAAATAATTTTGGAATTTTTTTGAGTTTATCCCTGGATAACAATCAGTTAAAACTGTCTATATGTTACTTTAAGTTTCCTTCTTTTTCACAAGATTGATGAAATCTTGTGCTCCCTGCGTTTTTGATGTTGAAATGGATGCGTATCGAGTTAATTGGTCCACCATTAGGTGTAAATATTTTTTTGGGTACCTATTTCTGCTAAAACCTCCTATCGTATCTATTGATACTATTTCTAACGGTTTTGATGCTGGACCTAAGTGTGATAACAGAGCCTTAAAATTCCCGATTTCCGTTTGTTCTTTATGCATGTCTCGCAGGTCCTGCAAATGACTTTTATATGTTTATCCATATTTTTACAGTAAAAAATTGGTGTAATCGTTAATGACATTTCTCTTTCCTATTTAAGGTTTTGTATATGATTTTATCTTTGATTGTACAATATTTGTCACGAATTCAATCTTTTTGATCATCCAAAATATTTTTCAATGTTAAAAAATTCACCCTTTTTATTTTTTATTCATGATTATTGTTCTCTTTCGATAAGACTGGACTTCTTGAAAGACAATTAGCCTCTAAATTGTTTTTACCTGGATTATACTGAATATCGACTTTAAATTGAGAGATATAGTTTAGTTTAGAATATGTAAGTTTTCTGAGTCTATACAGTTTTTTATGTGAAAATTTTGTAAAGGTTGATGATCCGTATATATTTCCAATTTTTGACCTATAAGATAATACTGCCAATATAAAATAGCCTCTTTTATAGCTAAACATTCAATATAGATTGGTGTCTCTGTTTTCTGACATGCAGTGAGTTTGCGTGAAAAATAAAATACTGGCTTAATAGATCCATCTTCCTGGGGTTGTTTTGAAACTGCACCAACTCCCTTCAAACTAGCATCTGTGTGAATATATATTGGCTTACTCAGATCGAATATTGCTAAAAGTGGTAAAGTTCATAGGTTCTCTTTTATTTGTTTAAAATTTTCTTTACATTTATTCGACTATATATAATGAACATTTTTCCTTAAAAGATTGTGTAAGGGTTTAAGTATGATCGCTGATCTGGGAATGTACTTTAAATGGAAATTCACTTTGCCTAAAAATTGTCTGATTTATTTTCTCGTTCTTGGCGTAGGAAAATCTTTAATCGCTATTAAATTATTATTAATAGGTTTTATGCTTTTATTCTCTATTATATGTCCTAAGAACGTCACTTCTTTTCGTGCAAAACTACATTTTCCTGGATCTAATTTAAAACCAATGTATAGAAAAATTTGCAGTGTTCTCTGAATGTGTTTTTAAATGATCTTTAAAAATTAGAAAAAAATTAGAATATCATCCATATAATTTATGGCAAGAGAATCTAAATCGTTATTGTTAATTATTCTTGAATAAATTTGTTGAAATATAACCGGAGCTAATTGTAATCCAAGGTAGACATTTCCATTGCCAATGACCATGGTGAGTTACAAAGGCCGTCTTATATTTATCTTTCTCTTGTAAAGGAATAGACTAGAGGGCCGAATTAATGTCTTATTTTAAAAAGTAAATACACTTTTCAACACGTACTACAAGATAATTAATTCCAGGAAACGGTTGTCCTTCCGGAATAATTATTTTATTAAATTCACGACAGTAAATACATAATCGTGATTTTTTTTCTCTTCCTTTTTATAATACCAGCATAACTGGCGAGACATATGGACTATACTACTCTTCCACGAGTCCTGCATTAAGAAGGTTTTTAATTTGTGTTTCTATTTCTAACTTGTCCGAAATAGAGCATTTATATGGTTTCTTTAAAATGTATTTGTTTTCGGTTAGCTTGACTGTTGCTTCAAAATTTTTTACTTTACCAATATCAATTTTTTCTCGAGAAAATAGTAAAGCATATTTTGTAAAGAGATCATTTAAATTAATACTTTTACTTTTATTTTCAAAAGTTACATATAAACTCTGATTGACTCCGATATTTACATTCTTAGGAGTTGAATTCAAATTCTGACTGATTTCTAAATTCTCATACTGACAAAAACGAAACTCTTTGATATAATTCAAGCCGATCAACAAATTATCCTCAAATAAATCACTTTTAATAATCATAAGTGAAAATTGTTGTTGAATATTAAAGATTTTTAAATCTACCATTGCTATTTTTAAATGTATGATACGCCTCTACAAGCCTATTCAACGTTTGGAACGTTTTGATCCCGCTTATTTTGCTTGTTAATTGTAACTTCTTATAAAAGTCGTAGTTCATTAGCGACACATTGGCTCCAGGATCATATAGCACAATAGCCTTATTATTATTAACTTGTGCATTTACTTTTATAAGCGGGATCGTATTCAGTTTCTTGACTCCGCTGATTTCATAAGAACTGGATTAGATCTGTTTCTACACAGATTTTCCGGATGAAATCTATTCACGTACTCAATTTTGTCGTAAATACGACACAGTGCAGACTTATTGTTCTGTTTATTTATTTCCGACTCAGATTTTCTCGCGTTTAAGTTGGTGTTTATTGCATGTTCAAGTTTTTGTAGTGTAGACATCAAGTTTTCAATCGTTATCACATCTTTCTTGGTTAAATGCGATCTAACTAATTTCGGAAAACCCAGTATAGCAAAATTAATTTGAAAATTAATGCTTAGCTCTGGATCGACGTTAGTTAAAAAATTCCTCTATTTTAAAGCAAAATCCAAGAACGAACCACCCAACCAACGGAAAGGATAAGCTTTTTCAATTTTATGCCACGATGTTTCACCGAATGTATCCAGAAAAGATTTTTCCTAATAACTCCATGGTTTCAACAGAGCACCAGTTTTAAATAAAGTTGCAAACCAATCTAAGTCCGATCCTTCCACACATACTTTTAACGCTTCAGAAAACTGTGTTTCCGTTAAATTCAATTTTTGGCATACAAGAATAAACAAATTTTCCACGATTTAGCATTTTGGTCTTTACTTGAAAATTTTTCGAGTATCATATTATTTGCGATAGATTTATTTGGGTCATCATGATTAGGAATAGGTAATGGATTGCCCGTAGTAGGTTTTGGAGGGTCATCAACCGCCTCTGAATAATAACCGTCAAACACTACATTACCTTCCTCATCCGAGGATGACTTTCTAAGCTCTCCTGTCAACGTGATTGCAATTGTTTTTGGCTTCCCTCTCGTCGTGAGGCTTTTTGCTGCTCCTATAATCATGGACAGTTTCACCAATTCTAAGTATTAAGCAATGTGTTGACTCTCTAGTGGGAAAAAAAAACTTTCTTTATGTCCCAAAAATGGAATGGTCTTAACTTTCACCACGGTGGTTTTACTATCCTGAGCTTTCGGACATATCAGAAATTTCGCTTCGACTTCTACCCTCTTAATTGTTGATTTGTAAGTTTCAAGCTTTTTTTTTAGCTTGAAACTTCGGATGGTTAGGATATAGGTTAAATAACTCAGCATCAGACAAACGTTGATGTAGAAAAATAAATAAAATTATAATAATGACTATAAGTAATTGTAAATAACAGCACAAAATATTTAAATTAAAATAATGTTCATATATTTATTACCTGAATCAACAACTATGTCGGTTTAGATACCCGGAGCTTATAATAGCAATTAAGACAGTAAAACATATTAAGTTCGAATATCTTGAGCGCTTACTAGAATACGGAGATGAGGAGAGGCAAAAATAGTATTGATGGTTCATCTGGACTCTCGTAATGACTCGAGATAGATATGAGTCACGCCAGCGACTCAGTTTGTGTATGTGTTTAATACAACAAACTCATATATACATATATATGTATTTATAGCTCGCATTCCATGTCAAGCCGGCCACCTAAATGTCTCAGAAACAGGTTTTTTTTTCCACCAAACTTTGCGCAGAATATCTTTATCGTGTACACTTTTACCTCAAACTTTTTTAGAATTATTTTTTTTTGTTCCACAGTGGCAGACCAAAATATTATTAAAAATGTGGCTCTTTCATATCTTGTCCAGGTATACTGTCATTAAGTAAAAAGAAACAAAGATAAACTAGAAATGATTATTTTGTGGGATGTTCATGACATTCTGACAAAATTCTATATTTAAAAATGGTGTGTCCAAAATTTCGGCATATACGATTTATTCTATTTTTTTATAATGTTTATTCCAACTTATTTTCTGTTAACCAGGATAAGATAAATATCTTTTTCCTACATCTTACCAGCCTAAAATTTAGCACCCAGCGTTGGTTCTCAAGAAAATACAATGTAGTGTTTTTAATATTATGGTGAATCTAATATGGTAGCCATAACATAATGGCGGATTAGCTATTCTGAGTGGAATACGATATGTTATATAGCGTTATTCGACATACAAGATGGCAGCCGACACGAGATGGCGGATCATCTTTGGTTCCGCAACCCTCTTGACATAGGTATTAAATAAAAGAGCATAATGGGTAGATTACGCTAAGCTATAAAATATTATCTTAAATTTAAAAAATATTTGACTTAAATGATGAATTTAAAAATTGCATAGCTAAAATTGTTGAAAATTTAGATTTTTTGGTGATTCACATATCATGTATGTTTTAACTTTTCTTATGGCAAATAGAATGAAAAACATACATTTTAAGACCTATTTTTCCCTTACATTCAGGTGTAGTTATTATTATGAATTATGCTATTGTTGGCTGTGAGGAGAGTGGAGTCAGTGCAGTCTAAGAAGGTTATATTTTTTATATCATCTAAACTATAAAAATATGGTACTTTCCAAACCGTCTGCGAAGAAGTTCAAATTCAAATAATTCACTAAAAAACTACCTTATACATCCAAACAAAAGTGTTGACGCACATTGATGACCGACTTATTAAATGATACTCAAAAAGGATTCATTTATATAATTTAGAATGTACTATCTGTATGTAACTATTTCTAACGTTTTTTGTCCTAAACAATAAGATTCTGATATTTATTACAAGATACTGAATTTCGTAAAACCTATGTTCGATTAATTACTCTAACAATTTAAAAACTAGCTGCATAATAAAATTTAGAGTACCCAAAAACTATCTAAGAATAATTGTTATCTATGTGTTATCATGTTCTTCTTATTGACGAGTGAGATTACAAAATTATTCATTAATAAATTTGTTCATTATAAAACATAAATAACATACATAGCACAACTATTTTCGGTTAGTTTTTTCAAGTTAAGCTTTAGACTAAATTCATCATACAAGAAGAGTTAATAACACAGGCACAAAAAAAAAGTATCTGCATTAAGCAAGTAATATATGTTTTCTTACGTACTTTTTGATGCTGAATCTGAATATAAAGTTAGACTGGGGGATCTCGCAGGAAAATTTTGAGTAAGTCACTGCTAAAAGTCAGAAAATTCAGAAAATCAGTCTTAAACTTCTTATCTACCATGTTTGAATGCTCAATGTGCAAGGATCATTGATATCTTATTTTTCAGTGCACAGAAGGAACAGACTTTAAGTATTTCGACAAAACGAGTTGAAAAAAAAACCAAGAATTACGATGACTCCAATGCCCTAGTTGGCTGTAGGCTTATGCCTTAATATAATTCATTTAATTTTTCGATCGTTTACGTATCTTTTTATCCTCGAAAAATCTGCGTAGGGGATTTCGCTTACGTTTTTTACTTTTCTTCTCATTCATTTCCCTTTTTAATGTTCAGCAGAAGTCAGCCATCATATTAATATCCCACCGACCTTTATAACGTCTCTTTATTTCTTTATTATCCTAATGAAATCGTTCACCTAGCTCTTTGCTGAAATCTCCAAGATTTTCTGGGAAAGAGTCCAGGTGAGAGTCGAGGAAATGTCGTTTGAGATTCATAAGACATCCTTATTCCCGGAAACTCTCTATCATGTTCTTCACAATTTTTTCATATTGTTCACTCTTAGTGTTTCCAAGGAAATGTTCCACTACATCTTTGAAACCAAGCCATGCTGCTTTTTTAGTAGCGGTCATTGTAGTCGCAACAGGCTCATCTCTGAATAAAGTAGGGGTCTGTGGTCCATTAAATACATCTTGTTGGACTTAAACATAGGGAAGATACGCTTGACATACCCGAAGCATTGCCTTTCCTTGTGCAGAGCCTGAACAAACTGTTTCATCAATCCTAATTTAATATGTAAAGGAGGCAGATGAATCTTACACGGCTTGACTAATGGCTGCTTTGTGATATTCTTTAAACCATGCTGTAAGGATGTTCTAGGTGTCTATTCCTTTTAAACGTAATGGTTTTGTCGATCTCAACTATCCCATTAACACAAAAAACATGGTTACTTCGTAAATCCTAACTGCTGACCCAGAATCATTGATAAAATTTTGAAATTCCCGCAAATCAACCATTTGTGCTTTCTATGTTGAGTTTTCTCAATACTTTTTCTATGTTTGTAAATTTTTCTTTTAATACAGTAGAGTGAGCAACTGGAATTAAAGAAAATTTTCTGGTATTGTGCGATATTACACCCATAAGACTTCTTGCAGAGGAGTCAATGAACAACCGTCACTCATCAACTTTCTAAGCAGCAGGTTTTAGTTTAATTATTAACCCTACTATATCGTGACAATGAACTAGATTTAAGTCTTACGTAAAGAATCTTCTATACACTTTATCTCTATCGCGACAAAATGTCACTTTGGTTGTTTCGGTCAAGATATTTCTTGATTTTAAATCTGAGTTCAGTAATTGAGCTGATTTTTTGGATAAACTTAAGTTCCATATTAAATCATTCGGTTTTTCTTGAGAATATTTTTTTACTTTTTTCTCAGATTTTCGGTCGTATGGAATAAGCTTGTCTTCAGAATTTTCTTCTTCTTTTTCTTCTTCTTCTCCTTTTTGTTCTTCTTTTTCGCTTGATTCCTCGCTCACTATTTCTCTGTCTCTTCCGTCATAGGTGGATAAATCACTATTGTGTGAACATCACTATTTTTCTCTGATGTAAACGTTAGTATCGTGGTAATTGACTGCCGATCACTCAGACCTCAATGGTGCATTCAACCGTCATCTGATCTGTAAGATATCGACGTCTTCGATGAGTAGATGATACAAATCAATTCTGCTACCATAGTGGATAACGAAAGCGATGACAACTTCTTCTAATGAAGATGTGTAGAATGATTTGCTTGGTTTCAAAGATGGAATGTTTCGTTGGAAACACTAAGATTGAACCATATTAAAAATTGTGAAGAACATGATAGAGCGTTTCCGAGAATTAGGATGTATCATGAAATTCAAACTACAATTCCTCGACTCTTACCTGGACTTTTTCCGAGACAATCCTGGAGATTTCAGCAAAGAGCTGGGTAAACGATTTCATTAGGATATTAAAGAGATGGTGAGACGTTCTCAAGGTCGGTGGGATATTAATATGATGGCTGACTTCTGCTGAACATTAAAAAGGAAAATGAATGAAAGGAAAAGTAAAAAGAGTAAGAGAAATCCCCTACGCAGATATTTCGAGGATAAAAAGATGCGGAAACGATCGAAAAATTAAATGAAATATATCGAGACACAAGCCTACAGCCAACTGGGGCATTGGGGTCATCGTAATTCTTGATTTTTTTTTCAACTCGTTTGGTCCAAATACTTGAAGTCTGTTCCTTTTGTACACTTAAAAATAATATATTTATAATCCTTGAATATTAATCATTTGAACATGATGGATAAGGTGTTTTAGACTGATTCTCTGAATATTCTGACTCCAAACAGCGGTTGACTTAAAATTTTTCCGCGAGACCCCCCCATTCTGACTTTGGATTCGGATTCAGCACCAAAAAATACGTAAGAAAGCATAATGTCATGCCCAATTCAGAGATTTTTTTTTTGGGCCTGTGTAATTTATTTATTTATTCATTTGAAGGAATAGTAAGTATACATATTTCACTAAACTAATAGTTAATATGAATCTAGCATCATCTAAAACTCATTTAACTGCAGCTGGATTATTTGAGTTGTGGCTTCAAATAGTTTGATGAAAATAAGTTGAGAAAATGACCCAAAAAACATTTTATAAATTAATCGTATGTTCATTGAACTACACAATAAAGAAGTGTCTCATTTCTTCAAATAAAATATACACCAGGCCTTAAGTAAAAGCATGAAACGCTAGGATAGGTGTATTGACCTTTTGCTATGTACTCGTATATTATACCAGAAACATTATGTAGTTTACTATGCTTTACATGCAATGCCGTTCTATTCAATGTCAAAATTATCATCGATTGAAATAGAAAGATAATCTGCCTTTCTGCGTACGCCTTTATACTTGATTTTTGACATTGCTATGCAGTACCGTAATTTACCCATTATTCTTTATCATTTGATACCCATGGCAAGACGGTTGCAAAGAAAAGATAATCTGCCATTTTGTGTCAGTCGCCATCTTATATGTCGAATAACACTTCATAATATATTGTATTCTACTCATTATACCCGCTCATTCGATACCCATATCAAGAGGGTTGTATCGGAAAAGTTTATTCGCTATTTTGTTATAGCCGCCGTATTGAATTCACCATAACATTACAAATGCTATATTGTATTAACTTCAGAACCAAGGCTGTTTCCGAAATTTAAGCCTGTTTAGATGTCGGTAAAAAATATTTTTCTTATCTTGATTAACAGTAAGTGTGTTAGAATAATTATTATAAAAAAAATGAATAAATTATTTTTGTACCATTGTGCATACACCATTTTTAAATATAGAATTTTAGCGTAATGTTAATTGCGTGTTATATTAGAAATATCCAACTAAATCATAATCATGAATTTCTCATTGTATTTGTTTACTTAATGACAGTATAATGGGACAATATATAAAAAAAACTAAGTTTCTTAAGATATTTTGGTTCGACATTTTGAAACAAATAAAAAGGAATTCTGAAAACATTTACGATGAAAGTGCTTATGATAAAGATATTCTCCGCAAAGATTGCTAAAAAAGAAAACCTGTTTCTGAGATATTTAGGTGGCCCACTTGAAATAAAATGCACGTTATCTATGTACATATATATATCTTACTATATATATAGTGATAAAGACTAACAATATTTCGGGCCCCTCACCCCCCCTCAAATCACTAGTAAATTCGTTATATTTTAATGTGTTTTGAGGGATCGTAATTTGTTTGTGCCGCCTCTAAACACCTCTTCACCATCCGAACGTCTTTTCTAACCCCCCCTCCTTAACAAAAAATCGAATGTTTTTTCCGTGATTCAACGAAAAAATTATTTTTTTGATTTTTTTTTGGCCCGCCCTCAGCCCCCTCTAGCCCCCCTCCCCCTTAAGGACTTAGAAAATTTTAAAGATTTGTCGACGCCTTAAAAATTTTGGAATTTTCTACATTAAACCTAGCCCCCCTTATCCCCACCCCCCAAAAAAAAACTTAGAAATTTTTCAGTTTCAATCAGCTATCCTTAAAATCATATAAATTTGTCATAAAAATTAAGAATCAAAGAATTTTATATCAAAAAAACTTTGAACAATTAATATATATTTCATATCTATTTATTTGAAGAGATATTTCATTATTTAAATAATAAGATTAATTCTTTTGATAATTTTTTCATTTTACCTTGCGGTTATCATTCTGGAGTATTTTATTCCCAGTGGTCTCCCCATTTATCTTGGTAGCATAAGAATTGTTTTAGCGTAAAGTATCCTAAGGCATTGTATGACAAATGTTACTTTATCGTCTTTTTTTATAACACTTAAATGATACTAAGTAATCAGGCATAGTTCACTTTTAAAGTCTCATCCAAATTAATAACTTTTTTTTAAATTAAAAACAGAAAAATATTTAACAACAAATGAAACTGTTAATTGTCATCAATAAAAATGAAAATTTATTTCCAAACAATATCATCAATAATACTGTTATTAATCGACTGTGATTGAATGTATATATTTTCTGGACATTTGCATTTGGACGATGCTACATATGATTGTCCATGAGAAAGTAATGGCTTGGTAATGTTAAGTCCTTTTTTCTTAAAACTCTGACCTTTGGATTTATCTATAGTCATCGAAAATGCTAATACTATTAAAAATTGATTCCTGTGTAAATCATAAGGTAAAGATGTATTATTCGTAGAAGATAAAGTTATTCGAGGTTTAAAAACTTTACTTATAATCTTATCATCTAAAATAATTTCAACTTCAATATTAAATTTCTATAATTTAGTTATTTTCAATCTCGTACCACTGCAGAGTCCATCATTATTATTGAAATTTGTTATTAACATAACTATTGCGCCTATTTTTTAATATAGTTTATGCGGTGTAAGATCTTTCTGAATGTTATTTATTACTTTAATTGGAAAATTAATATGAATATGAACATCAGATTTGTCAACTTCTTTGTATGTTGCTTTGTCTAAACTAAAATATGTTACTTTTTTTTATTCATATTTTATGAAATTTTATTGTTCGAAAAAAAAGTGTACTTATTATGCGTAGCTAAAATCGTACAATTCATATTTAAATTGAACTTTTTTCCAACTATTTTCGAGCAAACATCTGAGGTTATCCAATTATCTGCAATATTGCATTTTTAAATTATTTCATTTCCAATATTTAACAACATTTTCGAAAAATTTTCATCAATTGATCGAATATTTCTATTTAGTTTGAAAAATTTATTTAAACATCATAAATGTAATGTTTATATTACATCGTATATTATATATTATAATGCTTCTATTACTATTTTTATAAACTGAAAAAATTTAACGAAAGTCTTCACCTAAAACGATTTATTTACATCCAAAAGATTTATCATTTTTACATAAATCTTTTAAAGTTTTCTCAAAACTGTCTAATGCTTTCTTCGGTATCATAGAAACATTGTGCCATATGATTGGATAAACTTTTTTTTAATTTTGTTTTGTCCAATTCCAATTAAAAAAAAAAAAGATTCAATATTATTAAAATCTAATGGTAATTTAAAAGTTCTATGACTTGTCATACATTTTGGAAGAAGACTTGACGCCATACCTGTCTAAGCCGTTGATATAATTTCTAGTTTTGTGGATATAAAAAAATCAATTTTAGTTTTGTATAAAAATTTTTGTCAAATCCTCCTAGACCATTAATAAATCAATCTTGTTATTTTCATTACAAATACAATAAAACAAGTACTTTTGATCCTCGTTCACTTTAGGATACGAATAAAAGAAAAAAAATTTTTACTGTATTTAAATTTTTCATGATTGTTTTCCACATTTAAAACAATACTTTCTGGAAGAGATAGATTAATGTTTTTGTAAGAATTATTTTTTGATTGAAATATACTGTTTAAATTAAAAAAAAAATTCATTTTTTTTTGTTTCTACAAAATCTTTCGTAAATTTGTCTTCATATTTTTTTATGTATCTTATCACCTTGAATGTTTTCAGCCAGTAAAAACCATGCAAAAATTTTTTTAATTGATTGGGCACCATAATAATACTTGCTTCTTTAAAAATATTAAAAAATTTTAAGTCATGTTTAATAGGACCCATAAAAATAGCTGTTTCTTTAAAAGTATCGTATAATTTTCCTTCGTATGTTTTTAAATATTTAAATGATGTACAAACATTTCTTTTGTTTAATCTCAATTTCGAGAAAAATCTTTCATGGTCTTTTGGAGAAATAACATTTAATCTCCTTAATGCATTATGTTTCCTACAACGATGTCGCTTTCCCAATTGTTTCTTTGTTTAATTGAAAATATAGTGTTAAGGAATATTTACATACTTTATATTTATTGCAAAATCATCTATTTTATTTAATTCAAATCATTTTGTTAGCTGTGTTTTATAATTATCTACATATTCAGAAATTTTTAATTCTTCGAATATATTCTTCGTTTATTTTTAATACAAATGAGCAAATAAACTACGCTATTGCTTTAACTGAAAATAGGATATTCTTGTAAGCACCATGCTGCTATCATTGGATCTAAATAAAGTGCATCAATAAACAGTTTTTTTCATCGTGAACTTAGATTTTAGGATTAAATTCTTTTTGCACTTTTCAAAATGCTTTTTAGTTTTCATTATGAATATAATTATATATATATATATATATATATATATATATATATATATCTTATACTCTGTATTGATGCACAGTATTAAACATTTCTATGACAACTATATTTCATCAATAAAAATTCATTATACAGTATAACCATTGGATTATTAACTCAAATTTTTTCATTACTCTTTTTTATTTTATGGATATTTTCATCTAAAATATTATTTCCTTTTCTGTATTCTGGATAACCATTTTTATTATAGGTGTATTATGACTAAAATTTTTGTTTTAATCTTTTTTACATATTTCTCGATTTTTACTTACACATGGACTATAACCATTATGCGGGCCATGCAACACATGTTTCACAAGTATTATTATTAGCTTCACATCATATGTCAGAATATCTGCAGATTGATATCATCAGGTGTCTCAATTTTTTTATCAGGATGCAACGTTACAAATATATTAGCGTGCGGTAAACTTTTTTTTCGAAACTTAACAGTATAAACATAATATATGATTTTATATAATGAAGTATTTTGGGTATATTATCCAAAATATACCGTAACTTTGTATGAAATAGTCTTACTATTATATCAGGTATATCATTTGGTAAAGTGTATTTTGGAAAGTCTTTTAATACATTTTAAATTTCATCCATTTTAGATTACATGTAACAGTTATAAATAGGTCTGGTCTCCCACATTTTCGCATAATTGCCATTGTATCTCAATAATGCTGTAGCATATACCGTGGTCCGCCTATATACGTTGATAATAAAATAAAAAGTTATCGATTTTATCTTTTCCTTCAAAATCGTGTGTGATACTTGATACTTCATTGAAAAAAAAGATCTAACAAACCTTGATAACATTTGATACGGATATTTCTTTGGTTATATCTCAAAAAGCTCCTCTGATCACTCTTAACTATAATATAAGCATGTCAAAAAAATTGTTGTGTTAATTTTCCTGATATTAATAAGGTATCCAATATTTCATTTTTTAGTCTATAGGATAATCTTAATATATAATATTGTAGCATTGAAATAATTTTATTCTTTTTAATCATATTTTATTTATAATTTGTACACCAACCAAAGTTGAATAAGGAAAGTAGTATAGGAAAAATCATGGGATCGGCATATTTAGATAATTTGTTCAAATAGGTATAAGTGTGTACATACATTATGCTATTATAGTTTTATTATATTTTTTATTATTAATGCCGTTTTTGTGCAAAAAATACATTTATTATTAAGGTATAGATTGAGATTTCGTAATGTTATTTAAACGATCATAACTTTTTGAAATTGGATTCTTATTCATAATTGTTGTTTGAGTATTTACGTATTCTTTAACCAAATTTGGATTTATTTTAAAACTTCTCCTAATGGCATGGACATCGTCGTATATATGTATAGTTGACTGTTGGAAGGCTCATCACTTGTACATTTTAAACTATAAGGTGTTGTATGACAAACTTGACCTTGCAATCATATTATAAGCAGCTTTCTTTTCTTATGTAATATATTAGCATTGAACGATTTAAAAGTAATATATAATTTTAATATCCTATCAACTGTCAAAAACCATTATCACACGATAATAATTTTTTTAATTATTTGTCGTATTAACTTCATAAAGATAGTGTAAATTCTTCTTTTCCACGACATAATTCCTTTCATTCTTTTTGCCAAAAATCTGCACCACAAAAGGTACATTTAATATTAATATTTTTAAAGTAGTTCGTATCGTATAATCTTCTCTTAATCGAATTTATTTTACGTTTTTGTCTTTTCTTTAACACAATGACATCAAAACAATTTATACTTTTGCGTTTAATCCTTTTTTTTTATGTTTTTAAGCACTATTTTTTAGTATTAAAATTTCATATTTTTTCTTGCTATTATTTTTCTTTGAAATGTTGTCACGAAAATATTTTCGATTACAATAATCTTTTTCTTCTTTAACTCTTTTTTGTGTTTTGAAAACAGTAAATTCTATTATATTAAATATATTTTTTTTTGTACATCATTACAAAATATAAATAAATTTCCTTTAATTGAAAAATTACCATAAATTTAAACTAAATTTTTGTAAAAAACTTTAACAGAAACATTGTATATTTTAATAAAACTTTTTATCTTAGTTTTATAACCATTAATATCATTTCTACTCATGCATTCATAATAATATTCACTATTATTTATGAATTATTAATAATTTTCTTTATAAATGTAATCTGTATGTTTAATCTATTTACTCTCAACATTTCGAGCCATTTCCAACCTAATTTTGAAGTCATTATTCTCATTACCGTACAAAAAAATTAAAAAACATCTTCATAAATAATGACTGTCTCGTACTACCTTTACCTTCAATTCAACAATAGATTGTTTAATTTTTAAATATTTAACGGTTGTATTTTTATTTTTAAACTGTTTTATTTCTATTTAAGTTTTTATTTTCTTTTTATCATTATTTGATTTGTCAAATTCATGCCGGTCAATACTTGCTTTAAATTCTTTTGCTTCTTCCTCAGTGTGAGAATTATTGAAATTATTAATATCGTAATGACCTGAATCAATGTTACCACTTAAAAATAAGATTAAATTTTTACTATTTAATGGATTACAAAGAAGTGATTTGAATTTTGAAAAGCAGCTTTAACATGAACATTATAAATATTTACAGAACTTTGTATTTCTACTTTAGTTCTATAATTACTGTTTCTTGGCATGTAATGATAATAATCAATACTGATATTAATGGATATATAATAATTATTTCCAATACTTAAATTATTAAAACCGTTCTAATTACAAATAATATTTTGAACCCCTTCAAACGAATCTTTATATGTTTTTTTTTAGTACCACTAAAAAAAAACTAAAAACATCTGAATAAACATTTTCCAATTTCAATTATATTTATTTTATAAGTAACCAATTTTTTAAATATTTATCTATAAAATTATTTCAATGCGCTAACCCTAATTAAATTATGGAATATCAAAACCAATAATTTTTTAAAATACATACGTGTCAATTTTTAAATAAAAAGTTAAAGAAATTACGAATGTGTTATGAACTAAAAATTCATAAATCATCGAACAAATATATGCATGCATAAAGCCTGAAAATTTGAAAAACAATTTATAATATGATTATAAATATATGTTATCCTAAAATGTATCCTTTTTGTACTTACATAAAAATGTATAAGTTATCGTTTAGTCTTAAAATCAATCTTTTGTTTCTTCCAATGCACTGTTCTGTCAAAACGGAATAGATAAAAATTATTATACATTGATGTACATACGTGAACAGAATTCTATAAATAAAACATAGGTTTAATATTATTTCTGTAGCAATTATCAGATCTTCTAATTGCATGTTTTCACCCGATAACGTTTTTATAAAATCTATACTTTTTAACTTGAGAAGAAATGGTATGTCCAAAGATGTATAATATTAAGTATAGTATATTCTATATTATTTTGATCATTACTTTTTTTGTAATTTAACCTTGTTCTATTATATCACCGATAATCTCAATTTTACCCCCTTTCGAATGCTGTTTTAATTTTTTTTTTAATCGAACTTATTTATAATTGATAATAAACATCACTTAATACACCAAAATATCAATTTTGTTTTTTTTTTTGGTTTTTTTGTATAAATGTAATTTAAAAAAAAAATTTAATCCCCGTAAAAAATCTTATTAGTACACAAAAAATGATTATTACCAGAAAATTAAAAAATCTACTTACTCATAAAAACCGACATCATTTAAATTATTTTTAAAATCGAAAATTTTTTTTTAGTTACACGTATTTTAATAAATTGAAATTTCTTAAGGAAGTTATTTCTGAATAAAAATTAATATCAAGTTCCAACCGTACGTTTTCTTTTACATAAAATTTAGATTTGCTTACAGTTGTGCTTTTCTAAGCAATTTTTATACAAATATAGAATAATATAATAATAATTTTTATATTTTCATCGATAAATATAACCTAATGCGGTTTAATTTTCGGTAAGAATTTTGTAATATTGTTATTTAAAATGTTACATTGAATCCGTACTTCGTCATAGTTTTTTCACCATGAATCAAACAATTTTTGCATCTGATTGTATCTTTTGATTGAAAAAAGTTCTTGTATTATTTTTTCTATACACCCAATAACTAAACTGTAAATATAATTAAAAAAAATTTTTTACAAATAATATACTTAGTAATCAAAAATAATCTTTTATACTTATGCACCTTTATCTCCTATTTCTAATTTTTTTAAAGAAACAGATAAAGTGAGATAAATTATTTTTTGTTTTTTTGGTTTATAATCATCTAGATCTTTAGTAACTCTTTTGCTTATTATTCTGTCTAGAAAATTTTAAATATTTATCAGTTTAATATTGATTCCTCAATAAATTTCTTCTTTAAGTACACGCAAGTATACATATAATTAATAAAATTCTAATTTTTCATTGAATGTTCATAGTAGCTATGTTATTACATAAATATAAATTTAGTATAAATTCCAAATTTGTGTATTTTATCTTAAAAAATATGATATAGTATGGTTGAATTTTTATAAAATACTCAAAGAATTAAACTTAATTCTTCAAGAACTAAAATTTTCAAAAAATTTTGGTCACATTTAAATTTACTTACTAAACATGCTAAAAAATTATTTTACTTTATTTATGTAATTTTATTACAATATTTTAGATGAATTAGAATAATGTAGTATTAATATCCAAGATTCCTTTAATTGTGGGTGTCGATTGTGTATTTGGACGTTAACTTATATTATAATAAGCCGTTTAATAATTATTTGCTGTCTGCATCGATCTGCCGTACATGCAAGCATTTTTTCTGGTAATTACATGTTTGATCAAAATGAAAAAACTCACTATTCAGTGTGTATATTATATTCATACACACATCCGCGCACACTTACACAGTACACACACGTACATGCACACTTACACACAAAAACATATGTGAAAATAGACGTGCAGTGTGCATACGCATATATATTTTTATATGGATGTGTGTGTGGTGTGCACAGTTTATTCACAGATCCCACAGTCCACACTCCAGACTCCACACTGTAATATGTATATGCAATACTAAACACTGGCTATATACATGTATATAGCGGAATCCGAAGGCGAACGGTGAGACTCGAGCGTCACCAAGCCCAGTATAAATATGGGTATGTACGGAAGAGTCCCCCGGGAAAAGAGAGACAACGCGACCATGTCGAAATATTGTGTCAGTTATTAGAAAGTCACTCTCCAAGCCGAGATTCACTCCCCAACGTCCCATAAAAACTTTGCTTCAAAAATCGGTGCATCTACTGCCCTCACGAGTGTTTGTAATTCACAAGCTACCAGAAAACTTTATACTTACGTAGCTATAGGTCAATATTCGCTGTGTGCAAGCTATAAGAGGTGGTAAAGAAAAACGGCAGCAGAGCCTATGGTGAGTAAAAAGTGCGCACTTGTAAGAAATTTAAGGACTCAATACACTGTCTACTGAACATCGTGAAGAATTTAAACTATTTAGACTGTCAGACGTAAGAATTTTGGGAATCATATTAGAAGCAGGTTTTACAGCTTCTTTATTAAAAAAAAACTAAAGATTATAACCCAGCAGATCAATGACAGTGAATAAGATAAAGCTAGTGACGTGCTAACATGACTGGATAAAGGCATCACTTACAGTCTCTTACGTCATAGTCACGTCAATGTGCGGGCCAGCTCAGTTCGTTCTGCTTTAATACTATAAAATCAAGGCTATGTTACTAACTTTTATTTCGTCTGTGTTTCGTCATTACAGACGTTGGTGTTACTCTTTGCTTCTACTTTATATACTCCGCACAACTACAATATTCAAACTTATTGTAACTCTTACAGATTTTACGTTCAGCATTGTAATGAGTCCCTAAACTTGAATTATTTGCGATCGACAATGTATCGAGTCCTCAAGTATCCTTCAAGTTCACACTATTCTGGCATTAGATGGCGACAATACACTTGCACACAGCGAACAGCTAGGAAGCGGTCGTTGGCTCAGTGGTTAGCGTGCGGCGTCGCAGGTTTAATTCCCGGTCAGTGCACTCAGATTTTTCTCTGTGGGTTCTCATCAGGAAAGGAACCTCTGACTCCAAAAAATGCGTATATTTTTAAAAATGCGTACAAATTAAAATATATGATGTGTCTTGAAAAGCTTACAAAGGCCATTCGAAAAATTACGTTCCACGAATAATATGTTCTGTGTAACAAAAATTGTCTGCGAATAAAAAGTTGTAATACAATGATCTGTGTAATTCTCCGTCTATATGTACTGTATTCGAAAAAGATGTTAAATATAGTTATAAAAAAAAAGAACAGCTAACATCGCTTTACTGTGCAGTAGGTATGCCATCTATGCCATACAACTGGTACTTACTGGAAGACCTGTGCAGCAGCTGCACAAGTAAGGCGCTATTATAACACTGGTCCTTTGCTAAGTCTGCTCCACTGCACAGGGAAACACACTGGCAGCCTTCCCTCTTTTTTGTCGTACCGTTCCCACTTACAGCCGACAAGGCTCCTTGCCTGCTCTATTTTTATATTTCTATGGGTGCAAGCAAATTAAGCATCCTTAATAAAAGGCTTTATTCGTAAAATTATGCTAATCATTACGGATAATTGAAACAGTCTCAGATGATGGATTTTTTTAAAATGTTAAATGTAATATAGCTTACGTAGAAAAAAATTATTCCAATGTAGTAATCACCTTCTTCGTTAATTATCCATAACTTCGTATACCTTTTTATTTTATATTTGTATGTCTTCATTTTTAACAGCTGCGAAGAGAGATTTAAATAAAAATATTCATCTTAAAACGAAAGGATAACAAAATGAACACTATTATATAAGAAAGACTTTCAGAGAGATACATGTATATAATTTTAAAATAACCTTCAAATATATTTTTTACTTTTCACATTTAAACATATTCCTGAGATAAAACTTGCATTCACAAAGATATGTGTGTTTCTCTATAATCCTTATTCAGTCTCTATATTCTATTATTGTTCTTGGTTATTTGCACCCGAAACTGATCAAAAAACGTAGTTTGCTTTTTAATATTCATATAGATGATAGCAAAATAATGCAATGAAAAGAAAAGATCATTTAGTATCTAAATAAGGAATAACAAGAATTACAATAATAGTACGCATGAGATTAACTTAAAAGATAATGATAGTGAGAAACAATGTCACTAAAAGGTTGACTTTGCATGCAAAATTTTTCATAGAAACGAAGTTGCTTCATATTGTTTTTAAAAAAAGTATGAAATATTGTTTAAAATTAAGAACTTAACTTTTAAGTATAATAATTACAGTGTGAAATATGTTAATGTATAATTATTTATAAAAATACTTTTACAGATAGTAATTTAATGATTGTTGAATTATATATAAAGATACATTCACACATATTAATTTTTATGGGTAATTTTGGCTGGTTAGTCGGTAAAATAGCTGAGTAAGAATTTTTATATCAATAGTGAATATGTAAATGTTATATTGAAAAATTAGACATACGAAATACAGGCAGTATATATTATATTCGGTTACCTAGAATAACTACCATACACAACTATACGTAAATTTTCTATGACAAATTCTTATCTTTTCAACGTCATAAGATATGTTTAAGATAATCATTATGTAGAATAGTATTTTGTAGTCAGAGGCCTGAGTAGGTAACTTATTTAATTAATATGGAAAAATTAATTTTCACGAAAATTGCCCTGGATGGCAATGTTGCTTATGGTCCCTGCGCATGGATGCCTTGAACCTGAAGAGACAAATCATATTGCGATAAGACAGCATGAGAGCAAGAGAGACAATTATAGAGATATAAGGATGGCTGCATCCGATGTAAGTGTGTTCGTGTCCTAATTGTGTCCCGGATTATAGCTATAGTTATAGTTATAGCATAGCCAAGAATACAATTGGGATACAATTGGGAAACAAAAAGATTAAATAGTACCAAGCAGATATAATACACGACAGAACTAGCAGCAGCAGCGATCTCAAAGCGGACACCCACCTAGTAGTAACTGTATTCCAATGTACTAAAGTAATATATATATAAAGAGCAGCATGAGAGAGTTATATAGACAGCGCATCATAAGACGAGAAGACACCATTCAGTCAATGTCTTATCAAGTTACGTGATTGGCTGCCCGCTTTATGATCGAGACTCCAAAGTAAACCCTTTGTCGATGCCACTCACAGACCCGAATACCAATCACGCAATTTAAAATTATATCTCTATGAAGAAAACATATATTCTAGTTTCTCTCTCGCGTTAACACTGCTTAATGGTAAAACAGGTTACAGACACCCATACTATCTTCTCTTAGTCATTAAGAGATATTGTTTTTTATGTAAGGCAGCTGGGCTTCTTCCGTAAAATATTGTGAAAGAGAGAGAGAGAAAGCGAGCAGTCAGCCCGCACGTGTGTTCACAACCCGATCAGAAATTGCTCCACGGCATGCGGTTATGATCATACGGCCCGTTTACCGCATGCCGTACATAAGTGCTCACGGTCCGTCTAACGCATGTGATCAGGCAGGTGTACGCACAGTACACGGGTGGTGTAAGAGTAGGCAGACCGTCGACGGCCCGGTACTTGGTCCGTGAACAGAACTCACGGCACCGTGGACGGACCGTGTATATGCCGTGGATTAATTTCTCAGTTTTTCTGCTAATACTGCTAATATATAGCTGCATTTCAAACCAGTGTAAAGGCACAAGAATAACAATAGTGCAGCATTCTTGTATTATAAGATAAGTAAAAGATGCACTGTAACTTAGTAAGAATTTTCAATTAATATTTGGTACATAAAAGTTGTTGCTTCGACGTAGGAAATGTAGCGATGCAGAGTATCAGCGACTAGTACGAGAAGAAGACTATGCATATTATCTAGTGAAAGCTGCATTTTATGTTATGTGGTTAAAAAAATTAAACGATTCACAAACAAGTACAAAGTTATATCCTTTTCGGTCTCTCCGATTGCAGTTTGTAGCATCAACCTTTTCTCGATAAGTATATTCATTGAGTATACAGCATTTGATTCCACTTAACAGACTAGACACTTTATGTGTGAATATTTTATTTGTTACAGTCCTATCAAGAATTATTAGCATGGATTAATGATGGAGGATGAATGATAATATCATCCAACTATAAATGCAGCCAAAAGGTTATTGATCGACCAAAAGTTAATAAGTAGGAGTGTGGTGATATGAAAAATCTGTATGCCGATAACTGGAAAAATAATCTGGCTGTCTAGTGCATGTTCCAGAGCACTGAATCACCTTGTCCAAGATGTGCTTGCTCCCAATATTTTTCAGTATTTGTAAGAAGTGCCTGGCTTTGCCTCGATCAGAGGAAGATAGAGATAAGCTATATAATAGTGAAGATGCCGGCTGGCTTTCCTACACACACACACACACGTGTATATATATATATATATATATATATCATCTGTACGGCCACTGCGAAGCCCTCCTCGAGTCCGCTCAACTAAACTGCGAGAAGTTTTGCACGTGTGCAGCGCCAATGTGTAGTGTGAATTCCGCACCTGTAAACGGGGCGTCTACAACCCCATTTCAGTGAGCCGAGAGTCTCGTTTTGGTACCGCGGTAGCACTGAGCAACGAGGTAGTAGTTTTCCCGGCTAGCGGAGGTGCTGAACTTTCACACCCGTTATTCATTGCACACCAATATTGCAGCGTTTTCTGCAATATGATTTCTATAACAGTATACAGTATTTTGCAAGTGTAATTTATATTCTCATGGTGTATGATGGATCATACAGTATTTTGCAAGTGTAATTTATATTCTCATGGTGTATGATGGATCTGTTTTTCCAAAGTATAGCGATCTCAAAGATCTCGAGGTATCGTTTAAAAGTAAGCAAAAAAATGTAATTGTAGTGTCATATAAATAGAGGTTAGGTTTGTCAACAACAGTGGCTATATAACAGAGTTATATATAGAGATAGACATTACGGTGCACCGTGTACCGTGTATATTATACCAATGCCAATAATTTAGAAAATATATAACTGATTAGACAAAACTCATAAAGAGCTTAGAAAATAGTTTTAAAGTACACGTGCAATGTCATTTCTAGTGTATATATAAGCCACGAGGTGTGCGGTTCACTAAGCGCACTGCATCAACCTAAATAATCGTTTAAAATTGTAAATTTTAAATAGTTATGTAAAATGTAAATAGTTATCTACTTTTGAAAACCTTTTCTATGTATTGACAAAAGTTTCAAATACTCATTTTCTAAGTGCTAAATTTAAGTTATAACGCAAATTTATATCCATATAAATAAATTCTTATATTTTTGTACATCTATTGTTGATTGATTGATTTATTTATTTATTTACTATTTCTTCATTAAATAATTTGTGTACATATGATCCTAAGTGGGGCTTGTATTCATAGTTTTTCTTTATTGATACACGGAGCCTGTTTTCTCGCGCCGATATATATCTATATATTGACAGTAAGATACGCCGATGAATAGAGTATTAGATTTACTATGTTTTGGTATAACCATTGCTCTGTTGCTTAGTGCTGTTACTTCACAAAAATGGGGCGCCCAGCCGACCATTTTGGTGGATATAGTTACCCAGCAGTTGGTGAGCCTGCCGTTCCCATTTTGAGCTCTCGTCAGAACAACATCGTCTCCGCTATCTCTGTCGTATACTTTCCGTTCGTGGTTACAGTGACATCATATTAGTTGCCATTATTGTATACCTAGTTGTGCTTTACATAAATAAATTTTGTATAAACACATCAGAGCCTTTTTTTATTGTGTGTGCTTTCTGCCTGCCGTCACTCTTCCAAGTGACTCTCGCACACAAGAATACTTCTAGTCTTACAGGTTTTGGGCGCTGTTGCCCACGGCACGGGTGACAGGCACTTCGCCACATAATATCAACCTGTTGATTTTTGCTGCGCTGGGACGAAGACCGTAAGTACGCTAGTGCGATAATGAGAGTTTTTTTTTCCAGTTTACATTAGGTGGTAAAAGTGTGTTTTTTTGTCAAAAAGTGATTCGAGTTTTTATATACATGGGTATATACATATTTAAAGTTTTAGAATTACCGCGTGTTCAAGTGTAGTGAAAATACGCAATATATATGTACATTTATCGAACCTAAAAACATAAACACGCCAGGGGGGGGGGGGCGAGCAGCGGTTTCTTCGAAGACGCTCTCGCATGCCAAAACAGCAAACGCGCGATCGTATACGAACGTTCACGTGCTTGGACGGGGCGATCAGGGAGTGAGGCACGAGGGAACCTTACTTGATGAGTTGCTCCATCTCGATGTGAACACCGATCGCTCGTGCCAAAATTTTTTCCCAGTGTTGCAATCGTGTATGTGGATAAGCGGGGCTGTCGATATATATGCTTTGCATACACGTAATTTTTGTTCTGAAAATAAGATCTTCTTCATGCCGTTGCAATCTCGCTTAGATATTCCGGGACTTTTTTTTTTTAAGGTTGCTAGCGGTGCAACAAGCTTACACGACCAAGTTGCGTTTTTTTATTTCGTTTCTTTCGCACTCCCGGTGCAGTGTGTAAAATATGTGTGTATAGACGTACATATATACACGTACAACAAAATAACGCACAGCTTGCTAGCGGTGCAGCAGCTGCCCCACGCTCTCGTGGTAGAGCGGCATCAGGTGCTTCGTGGGTTCGAGGCTACACGCGCACGAGTGTACCCCCTCTTACGCAGCTGTTAAATTTGATTTGGCGGCAAGTGTTTGGAGAAAGCATGTGCGTGGGGTTCTTAGCCGGCTTTCCCTGTTAGCCGATATCCACCAGTATCGATCGAGAGATTCCCACGGTTACTCGGGCGGTTTTATTATTAAAAATAAATGCACGCATGCGTTCTTTTTTATAAAAAGTTTGTGTTGAAATTTTTCCCTCTCTTTCATTGCTCGCCAAATAACTAAGATGGCAGATGAAAGAGCGAAAGAGTCAATGAGACTCGAGGAAAATGACGAACGGAGTATCACCCCTTCTCCGTCACATGATCGTTCAGAAGCAGAAAGATCTCTGATCCAGGAAAAATTTGCTCATATCCCAGAGGAAGAAATTTTCGATGGGATGTCGGATGCGACACCACAGAATTAGAGAGGCGCAACTGCAGGAGGAGATAAACAATGAGAAGCAGCAGACGAGATGCAGAAGTGGAAAGCCATTGCTTAGAGCTTAGTCGTATCCTCGCGTCTAACGCTTGAGGCGACGAAGCAAATTCCTGACCTCGTCAAATTGATGAAGCTGTCTATTGACGGACAGAAGGGCACGTTCGAGAGGGCGGACAAGGTCGCGAAGGACAGAAAGAAGAACCTCGAGTTGCTTGCTCAGAGATAGTCAGAGGTAAATCTCAGAGTAAATTTAATAACAAGAGCAGAGTCTCTAAAAAGCAAGTAAAATCTCCCCGGGGAGAGATAAAAATGAAACAAAAAAACGTTAAAGCAATTATAGCAGGTAACAACCAAATCAATTTGCATGATAATTCCAACGATACGTTTATTTTGGATTCTGGAGCAACACATCATATTGTCAACAAAGCTTTTATTTTAAAGAATTTTACCAGAGGTAAGAACCAAACTATCAGATGTGTCAACAAAAATAAGGCTTCCAACATTCAAGTAGACAGCTAGGGCGACTTATTTTTGAAAACAAATTCAGGTGTAAGAATTAAATTACCAACTGTGATTATTGCAAAGGAAGTCTCAGAGAATTTTTTATCCCTAAGACAATTTGCTGGTGAAGGCTAAGGAATTTATTTAGATGATCAGAGATTAGAAATTTTTGACGAAGAAATTGGTTTAGAGTATCTATCTGGCACTTACATGAGACCAAATTGGGTATTAACATTAGATGTTAAATCAGATACAGAATCTCAGAGTAACTATAATACTTATTTAATTCTGGCTCGAATGGTCTCACTAGAAGAGTTCATGCAGCAGTCCCAGACCGATATCATGAACTGAACTCAGAGAGAGAAGTCTGTCGATTCCGATAACCCATACGACTCTCAGGATGCTCCGTCTGAGATTGGAAGGGAGAAAGGTCATGAACTCCGTCAGCCACAAACAAAATCTACAGGAATTTTAGCAGACAGATCCAAAGCAGAAGTCATTCAAGATAAGGTGACAAAAGCAACTTCTGAAGAGATAGAAAACATTGCAGCTAAGAAATTTGACTGTGGTTTTCTATGGCACATTAAACTGGGTCATACATCTCCTTAATACTCAAGGAAATTGCAGAAAACAAAGGAATCCTTGTTAGATGTAAAATTTGACAGTTCTATACAAGACTGCGCAATATGCATCCTGGCAAAAATGGAGAAACTAACTTTTTCAGAAGTTAGAATCAGAGCATCTAAACCTTTTGAGAGAATCAATGCCGACACTATAGGACCGATAAAACCTGTGTCCTACCCAGGGGTAAACAGATTTATTGTTGTTTTCATAGATGACTACACCAGATATGCAAAAATATATCCTATTCAGAATAAAGATCAAGTAGGAAACTGTCTTTACGCCTTTATAAAACATATGAGAAATGTTTTAGGCTTGGAAGAGAAAGTGTGCTGTATCAGAGCAGACAATGGTACAGAATTTCCGGGAGAAAAGTTTTCAGAAGTTATGGTAAAAGAGAAATGTGAGGCCGAGTTTACACCACCTCACACTCCTGAACTGAATGAAGCCTCAGAAAGATTTGACGAAACAATACAATGAAAAATTAGAGCACTTATGCTAGATTCTGGCTTACCAAAAAGAATGTGGTCTCTAGCTTCAGAGGTAGCAACATACGTTTACAACAGAACCCCTCATGCAACGATAGACGTCAAAACACCCTTAAACAAATGAGTCCCTTCTTTAAAATTACACTTAGATAAAAACAAACGTTTTGGGTGTTTGGGATATGCAAAAGTCCCCATCACTGAATCTAAATGTTCAGAGAGAGCTATCAGAATGATTCTGGTAGGCTTTACCAAAACAGGCTACGTATTGTGGCACCAACAGACAAGGAAATTCATTATTTCGCTGCATGTAAAGTTCAATAAAAGAGTTGTTTATAAGGATATTTAGACTAATACATCCAACTCAGATAAAATAAATTTGAAAGAAGATTTAGACAAACAATTAGGGTTTGACAATTATTTTTCAGAGGCTAAAGACAGTTGAGGAACTGATTCTCCAAGTGATAATATTAGACCTAAGTCCAAGAAACCAAGGAAACAGAAAATTTTCACCGTCACATAGTCAGAGTATACAGAAAAAATCTTAGAGAGATCTCACATAAAAGAGAATGAATATCAGAAGACAACAATGGTCACTAGACAAGTTAAAAACCGAGAACACACCAATGCGCAGCAGACAAGATTTCCTTACAGAGGCGATTAGTACTTTTTTATATTCAGCTGGAGCTACAAGGCCAGATAAAGCCGTTTTAGTTAATTACTCGTCAAGAAAACAAATCCAACCTTCAGAGGCAGATTGGAAAGACGTAAAAATAATCTTCAGGTATCGTAGAGGTACTGCTGACTTCAGATTGACTTTTAGAGGCTCAGGAAATGACTTAGCAGCCATGACCGACACAAGCTTCAGAGAATTGGAAGACTCAGCTACGACTGGAAAATATATAATAAAGCTATTTGGCGATCTGGTGATGTGTAGAAGCCATAAACAGTTGTATGTGACACTTTCCACATCTCAAGCAGAGTACCTTGCCATAAGCGATGCTTGTCAAAAACTGGTTTCTTTGGACAAAGCAATCAGAAGTGCACTGGGAAAAACCATGTACCAAGTAACGATTTCATTTGATAACCAATCAGCAATTAAATGCACTCAGATAGATGGAAACAGTAAATTAAAAAATTTTGATTATAGCTTTCGGAAGATTAACAAGCAATTAAAAATTAGAGAGAAAACAGGTATCAAGAGTCATATCGCAGACACACATGGAGATTATATAAAATCGTGTGTACTGGATGGTAAAGTAAATGCCAGATGACTAACTACATCAGAGAATAAAGCATATATAATGACTAAGTATCTGCCTCTTACTAGTAACTTTTATCTCAGAGACAAAATTCTTAATATCAGAGAGACCTAAATAGATTCGTGTTGTTTTAACTCGATTGTTTACATCAGATACTTCGAATCCATGCAACAGTGATGAGGATGACGAGTTCACAAAACAGTCACTTCAGAGCCAATTAATCGATCAGAGAAGATTACGATTTCAGAGATCTCAACTCCGATCAACCCAAAGAGAATGAGTGTAAGAAGTGCCTGGCTTTGCCTTGATCAGAGGGAGAGAGCGAGAATATATATATATAGTAGTGAAGACGCCAGCTGGGTTTCCTACATATATATATCTTACTATATATACATAGTTGTAAGGACTCTAATTTCCTCAGCCCCCCCTCGCCCCCCCCCCTCACCACCCCCTTAAATCACGGGCCTATCGTGTTGATTTTTACGTGTTTTTGACGATCGTCAATTGTTACCTGGCCCCCCTCGCCCCCCCTCACCGCCCTCCCGAATTCGATCGTTTTCTCCGTAATTTCACGTAAAAAAAATGTTTACTTTTCTGACTGGCCCCCCCTCAGCCCCCCCCCCCTCAGGGACTTAGAATTTTTCAGGTTTTCATAGATCCCCCGAAGATGGCCGAAGTCACCCGAAAGACAC
>JAPYYV010000782.1:0-28309 GCA_030522625.1 Copidosoma aretas
ATCATTATCATCAGAATCATCATCATCATCATTCTCATCATCATCATCATTATCATTCTCATTATCATCAACATCATTATCATCATCATCATCATCATCATTATAATCAGCATCATCGTCATCATCATGATCACTATCATCATTATCTTTATCATCATAATCATCATCATCTTCATTATCATCAACTTCATTCTCATCATCCTAATCATCATAATTATCATCATTATCATCATCATCAGCATCATCATTATCATCATCATCATCATCATCATTATTATCATTATCTGAATCATCAACATCATCATCATTATCATCATTATTATCATCATCACCTTTATCATCATCATCATTATCATAATCATTGTTATCATCATCATCACTTTTATCAATATAATCTTGATCATCTTGATTATCACCATCATCATCATCGTTATCATTATCATAATCATCATCATCATCAACATCATCATCATCATTGTCATCATTATTATCTTTATCATCATCATGATCATCATTATCATTATCATTAACACAATCATCATCATCATTATCATCATCATTATTATGATCATCATCATCTTCATATCACCATCATTATCGTCACTATCATCATTATCATCATTATCATCAGCATCATCAATATAATCATCATCATTATCATCATTATCCTCATCATCATCATCATAATCACTATTATTTGCATAAGTACCATTATTAAAATTATCGTCATTATCATCTTTATAATCGCCATCATCATCATCATCATTATAATTATCTTCAGCATCACCATCATTATCATCATAATCATAATTATCATAATCATTATAATTATTATCACCATCGTCATCTTTATCATCATTATCATCATTATCAACAGAATCAACATCATTATTTTCCTCATCATCACCATTATCATCTCCATCATAACAAACATCATCATCATCATCATAATCATATTTTTCATAATCATCATCATCATTATCAACTACACCATTATCATCGTCATCATTATTACTATTATTATCATTATTACCATAATCATCATTATCATCGTCTCAAACACTATCATCATCACCATTATCATCACCATTATCGTAACTTACACCTCTATCAGTACAATTATCATCCCCTTTTTAATCATCATCATCATTAATATAATAAGCATTATTATCATCTTTATTGTCACCATCATTATCATCATCATTATTGACATAATCATGATCATTATTATCACTATCATCATCATTATCATCACAATGATCAACACAATCGTAAACATTAGTATCAATATCATTAACACTATTATCATCATCATATTTATTATTACTATAATTATTATCATTACTATCATAATCATCATCATTTCTATCATCTCTATTACTTTTACTGTCAACAATATCACCTTTATCAACACCATTATAATAACTATCAACAACATCATCAATTTCATCACCATAATCATCATAATTATCTTTTTATCTCTATCATCATCGTCAACGACACCATCAACATAGTAGTCATCATCTCTATCATTAGCAAAATTACCGACATCATCATTTTCATCGTCAGTAAAACCATCATCGTCACAATCATCATCATCAACGTAACTTACACCATCCTTATTACAATTATCATCTCCTATTGCTTCATCAACATATTTAGCATAATCATCATTATCGTCATCATCGTTGTCATCTTCATAATCATCATCAATATCATCATATTTATCATCATCATCAAAATCATCAAAAAATTTTCAATATTAGTATTATTATCATCAACACCACTATTATCATAATCATTATCACCATGTTTATTATCAATGATATTATCATCATCATCGTCATTTCTCCCATCTCTATCACTTTTATTGTCATTCTTAACACCTTTATTAACACCACTATAACTACCATCGTTAACATAATCATTATCATCACCATTATCATCATAATTATCTTTTTATCACTATCATCCTCATCATCATCACAATAGTCATCGTCATCATCATTACTATCATCAGTATCTACATCTTTACCATCATCATCATCATTATGTTCATCCTATTTATCATCATAACTAATATTACTATCATTATTGCCATCATCATCGCAAATAATTATTTTGATAATGACCATCAACATTATCATAATCATTATAATCATCATTATCATCTTTATTATCATCAATATCATCATTATCACCAAGATCATTATCATATTTTCTACTTTTATTACTATGATCATTATGACTAACACAAGCATCATCAGGGTCATCATAAACATCTCAATAAAGATCATCAGTATTATTATGACCATTCTTATCATCACTTACATTATCCTTCACATTATTATCATCATCAACATCGTCAACATTGTCATTGTCAATTTAATCGTCATCATTATGTTTATAATCATAACTTTTTTCATCATTATTTATGACATCATCAACACTATCATCATCATCAGAATTGCTTTTATCATGATCATCAGCACGATCGGTATCATTATCAACATAATTATTACAATCATTATCAACATCATCATTATTATTTTTATCAATATCATAATCATCGTCATCATCATCACTATCATCATATCATTATTATTACCATTATTATAATCATCAATACAATCATTATTACCATCATTATCATCTTAATAATTACCATCATCATCACTCTCATTATCATCATCATCATCATCAACATCATGATTATCCTCATCATCATCATAATCCTTATTATCATCCTTATTATAACCATGATCATCATCGTCATTATCATCCTCATTAAAATTATCATCATTATTATATTTATTTTCAACATCATCATTATCATCATCATCATCATCATCATCACCATCATCATCATCATCATCATCATCAACAACATCATTATTATTATGATCATAATCCTCATTAACATATTTATCACAACTATGATTAACATCATCATCATCATCATTATCATCATCTTTAGGATCATTATTGTCAGCCTTATGATCATCAATATCATCTTAATAACTATATTAATCATCTCCCTCATCAGCAGTATCACTATTATAATCCTAATATCTTCCATTATCATCATCAAGCTCACCATAGTCATCATTATTATCATAATCATTATTATCATCATTAAAATTATTATCATTATCATCCTAAATATTATTAATATTATCATGATCATTTCTGTTATTAGTAGCATTTTCATCGTCATTAGCATCATATTTGTTATCATCATTATTATTATCGTCGGAAGCATCATCATTATTATCATCAAAATCATCACAATCATCATAAATTACATAATAAATATCATCATCATCATCTTTATCATCATCATAAACATGATAATTGTTGTAACAATGATAATTATCACCATTATTATCATATATGTTGTCATCATAATAATACTTATCGTCGATAATAACATTAGCAATATCATCATTATCATCATCATCTTTTTCATCAGCATAAGCATCTTAATTGTAGTAAGACTCGCTATTTGTATTATCATCATCATTAATATGATAATCATTAACATTATCTTCATAATCATCTTTATCATCATCAACATAATCATTATTTTCAGGGATATTCAAACTATAATCATCATCATAATCGTAATCATCGTTATCATTATCATCAGCAGCAACAGCATCACCTTCATAATCTTTATAATGATCATCATCATCATTATAATCAGCAGCAATACTATCATCTGCATTTTCAACATTAAAATCAACTTTATACTTATTATTATTATGATTATAAGCAGCAGCATCATCATATTAATGCTAATGATTAATATTATCTCCAACAGCATCATCATCATTATTATCAAAATTTTTTTATCACCGTCATTTTCATGATTTCAGTTATAATCTTCATTATCATACTAATTACCATTATCATTATAAATTTACCAAACAGCATCATTATTACAACAATTATTATCTTTATTATCATAATTATTGTTATTATTAACGATATTATCATTGTTATCAGCATCATCCTTATAGTCACTATTACTATGATCATCATCAGCACTATCATTATCATGAGCTTCGTAATTAGCATACTATTATCATTACAATCATCATTATTTTTATCATTAAACTTATCATAATTCATATCATCAACATCATGATTATTAACTTCTTGAGTCTTATCATTATGGTGATCATCATTATCATAACCATTATCATCATGATCATCATCATAATAATCATAATTATCGTTATCAGCATCATCATTACAGTCAACATTGTTTTTATTATCGTACTTATCATCAGCATCATCATAATAATCACAGTCTTCAAAAATATTCTCATCATTCTCATCATAATCATAATCATAATTAGCACAATTATATCAATAATCATCCTAATTATTATATTTGTCACGATTATGATCATCATCAACATCAGCATTAGCATCAGAATCTACATCATAAGTTTTGAAATTATCGTCAACAATATTATCATCTTTATAATCTTTATAATCATAATCATCATCATTAGCATCATCATCATAATCTTCATAATTGATTTTATTATACTGTTTATCACTACCAGCAAATGAATTATTATCATCATCAATATAATTATCTTCATTATAATCATTATCATCATTAACATCAGTATCATAATCTTTAATATCAAAATCATCATACTTCTTATCATCACTCGCATATAAATTATCTTCGTCGACAATATGATTATCTTGATTATCATCATCTTCACCAATATTAGCATTATATTTAGCATCATTATCATTATCACATATTCATAATCATTATTATCATCGTCAGCAGCAGCAGCGACGTCATCATAATCTTTATAATTATCATCATCATCGGCATCATTATCATAATCTTCATAACTTATTTCATTATACTGTACATAATCACTAGCAAATGAATTATCATCATCATCAATTTAATTATCTTGATCATAATTAACATCATTATCAGCATCATTATTATCATTATCATTAACAATATAATAATTATAAGTATCATATTCATCACCATCATCACTATTAGCATAATCATAGTTATTATTATCATCATCATTATTATCATCATTATCATCAGCATCATCATTTTTATCTATATAAACATTATAATTATCATCGTCCGCAGAAACATCATCATAATCTTTTTAATCATCGTCATCAAAACCATCAGCATCATCATTATCATAATCATGATCATCATCAGTAACATTATTATCATTATCGTCATTATTATCATCATTACAATCATCATCATTATCAACCAAATTACTATTATAATTATCAATATTATTATTATCATCATTATTATTATAGTTATTATTATCATCATAATTATCATCATCATAAGCCTGGGCATTATACTTAGCCTTATCAACCTCGTCATTATGATTATAATAATCAGTATCATCATCATCATTATCATTATGATCATAATCAACATCTACAGCATGATTATCATTATCATCATCTTCATAATTATTATCATTATCATCAGCATTGCTATCATCATCTTTAACATCCGCATAATACCCAGCATCATCCTCATCGTCATAATGATTATATTTAACAGCATTATTATTATTATCATTATGATTATAATTCTTATCGTCTAACTTATGACCTGCATCACAATTATAGTTATTATCATCACTGGAATTATACTTATCATGATCGTCATAATCATTATCATCCTTTTTATCATCATCATCGTCATCATTATAATCGTTTTCATCATTATCATTATCGTGATCATCAGCGTTATAGCTGTGGCACAGATTTTCTTATGAAAATATAGCGATGAAAAAAAAAAAAAAAAAAACAGTTAATAATCAAACTGGCGCTCTTCTAGTCACGGTTAAGATGCTTATCTACTATGCTTGAAACGCACTAGGTACAAGCGTCCACTAATTGTTCATATAACGTGCAACTGTCTCAACATCATTTGTACACTTCTACTATAATATATAATTTATTTATTATCAACTATTATACATAGAAATTTAGTCAATAAAAATTAAATGAATTTCGAGATACGATTTATTGCTAACTGGACGAAGAACAAATAATAGTTTGAGATAAATTACATGATTTTGTGGTTAACGCAAAAAATTTTATATCTTAATCGTTACTTGATTGTGATAAATTGTCAAAAATTGATTTTTCTGACGATAAAAAAACATATTTGTTTGGAATAATATAGCCTTTATTTAAGGTTTATATTTTTTTGTGCAGTCATTCCTAGCCCATAAAAATTTATAGAAAACTAATATTTTGCATGTCACTCAAAAATAACACTAGGGTTTTCTTAGATAATTTAATTAACGATTCTGTGATACCAATAACAAAGTCTTAATTTAAAGTGCTGACCTTTTACTTCTTATATCAAAGAGTCCAACTTTTAAACTATATTTTTGCAAACTATTGGTGCAGTTATTATAAGATTTAAACAGCTTAAGTAAAGCAGTGTAAAAAATTAATACACAAAGTTTCTGAAATTTTTAGAATGAGTAATTATCGTTAACAGTCATCTGCATTTAGCAATAACACCTATACAAGCTTTTTTAAAAATAAATTAGTCTATTTTTATTACAATATAATGCGTAGAAATTTCGCTTCTGTTACGTGTCCGGCGTGTACATTTTTTTTTTATCATCCTTATTATAATCATCGTAATTGTCATCATCAACATTAGCATAGTTCACGATTGCATCGTCATCATAATAATCATATTCATCATGATCATCATTATCTTCAGCATCATAATCAATAACATCATAATTATGATCATCATTTTTAACATTACTATAATCATCATCAGCATTATAATCAGCATCCCATTCAATGTCATCATGATTATAATCATCAGCACATCATCATAATCATAATTATCATTTTTATTATCAGCGTCATTTTCATGATTCCTTTTATCATTATCATCATCTTTCTAATTATCATTGTGATTATAAATATTAGAATTATCATCATAATTACAACAATTATCATCATAATCATAATTATTGGGATTATCATCGTTATTCATATCATCTTTAGCATCATTATCTACAAAATCTTTAAAATATTTAATATCATTAGCATCATTATCATAATCTTAATATTTATCGTCATCATCATCATCAACATCATCATTATAATCTTTATAATTAATTTCATTATACTGTTTATCATCCCCAGCAAATAAAGTAACATTATCATCAATAAAATTATCCTGATTATAATAATCATCATTATCAGCATCATCATTTTCATTATCATCAACAGTATTATAATTTTAATTTTCATTTTCATCAACATCATCATCATTATCATCATCATAGTTATAATCATAATCATTATTATTATCATCATCATCAGCATCATAATCACCATCACAATAATCGTCCTCATGATTATAATAATTAGCATCATTACCATCATCTTCATCATTATGATCATTATCTCTAAAATCATCATCATCATCATTATCATCCTTATCGTCATCAGCATCAGCATACTTATTATAGTAAAAATTCCCATTATTATGATACACATCATCAGCATCATCATAACTATAATAATCTTCATAAAATTTTTTATCATCATCATGGTTATAATCATTATCAGCACAATCATGAAATTATCATCGATATGATTATGATTGTTATGACCATTATCATCATGATCATCATAATTATAATTATTATCAAAATAATCATATAAATTATTATTATTATGATCATATTGGTCATGATCATAATCACCATAATCATCAATATCAGCATTATCATCATAATTTTTATGATTATTATCAGCTTCATTATAAACATTATTATTATCACTATCATTATTATCATTACATCAGTATCTTTATCATCATCACCATCATGACTATCATTATTATTATCGTCAGCATCAGCATCAGCATTATAGTAAATATTTTTATCATAATCATATTTACTATTAGCATCATCATAATCATCATACTATTCATAAATATCCTAATCATCGTTATCATAACTATAATCATTATCAGCACAATTACATCAATCGAGATCAGTATGATTTTATATTCCTGGATCAAGATCATTATTATCATTATCATCAGAATCAGCATCATCATTATAATTTTTATGATAATCATCATCGTCCCAATCATCATCATCATCAGTATCTTTATCCTTATTTATATAATCATTATCATTATCATCGTCAGCATCAGCAACAACATTATTATCTTTATAATTATCGTTATCAACATCGTCAGAAACATTGTCGTCATAATTTTTATAATTAATATCAACAGTAGCTCTATTATAATAAAACTGACTATCACTGCCAGCATATAATCTTCGTCATCATCGATGTAATAATCATGATCACCATAATCACCATTATTAGCATTATCATTATAATTATCATCAAAAATATGATGATTATTATCATCATTTTCATGAACATCATCATCATCATGATCATTATTATCATCATTATTATAATCATTATCATCAGCGTTATAATTAGTATCATCATGATCTTCATTATGATACTAATTATCCTCGTCATAATTATCATAATTATGATCATGACCATCTTCAGCATCATCATCATCAGCAGAGATACTATCATCAGCATCATCATCATTAACATTTTTTTTCTACTTACAATCATCATTATCTTCATCATTATATGCAGCATCTTTATCATTATAATTACGCGTATCATTATTATCATAAGCATTATCATATTTGTTATTATAATTACAATCATCAGCATTATAATCATAATCATTATGATCATCATTGACTCTAGCATCATCTTTATCATCATAAATACCATTCTTATTATCAGCATCATTATCATCATCATTATCTTCGTAACTATCATCATCATCAGCATCATCATTATTGTAATCTTTATAATTATTATTCTCATCAGCATCATCATCTATATACATACTATCATCACCAGCATATGCATTATCATTAATAAAATTATGATGATCAGACTTTTTATCATCATCAGCATCATTATCGTCATTATTATAAATAATCTGATAATTATTATCATCGATTTTATCATTATAATTATCATCACTATCATAGTTATTATCAACATTTTCACCCAGTAACAGGGCCATAAATCGTTGAATGAGAAATAAGACCTTTAAGTTCTTGTGTATTTTTCATACGATTATTTTTGTTGTTGTTGTATATTGCAAAGACAACGCGTTCAAATAAAGAAGCTATAATGTATAAGAGTGTTTTTTATAATTCACGTGTAACCATCCATTATTGCGTAAGCGACCGCAAATTGTAGATCTATTTATGAAACAAGTCAGCGTTTGATCCATCATTTTTTGAGACCCCTTTCTGAAAACTATTCAAGTGAAAAAAATTAATAGGCCAAGCTTCTGCAGTCACTATACGTCCTAAACATTAAGGTCAAGACAGCTTTTGCACTTTTGCTCTACGCGAGGTTTCCGTCCTTAATGAGCTGCCCTTAGGACTTCGGCGCTACTTTTGACAGATAAACCTTCCAAGTACAACCTCAATGACCTGCCTGGCAGTATCCTAACATAGAATCACGTGGAAGCATGAACAGCGATCGGAATGGAGCTTTCTATCCGCCTGGAATTCTCTTGCAAAAACCACGAAAAGAACAAAAAGACATCAAGCTTAACGCATTTCTTACAAGCCTAGCTTTATAACACCGTGACAGCTGGAAAAGAATATCCACGGTGGACAAGCTCCGCCTAACCAAGTAAGTATAGACACGATTGAATTAGTAGTATTTCATTATAAACGCTTGCGTGACTACATAAGCTACACTTCTAATGTCTCCTTACAGTGCCAGACTAGAGTCAAGCTCAACAGGATCTTTATTGTCAAATTGACTATTATATAAATCATCATAATCAGCAGCATTTTTATCATAATCTTTATAATAATCATCATAATTAGCAAAATAATTATTATTATCATAAAAATCCTTATCACTATTATCAGCATTATTATCATCATCATCATTCTGAATATAATCTCAATCACCATAATAATAATTATTATTATTAGCATTACTGTCATTATTGGAATCATATATCTTATAATTATCATTATCGTCGACAGCATCCTCATCATCATCATTAGCAGCAGCATCATTATTATCAGAATCGCCACCATCATCAACATCATATTAATAATCATTATCGACATCATCAGCAGCAGCATCATTATCAACATTCTAATATCTATTAATATCAACATAATGATATTAATTAATTTCATCACAATTATATTTAATATCATCTGTATGATTACAATTATCATCATAATCATCATCATCATATTCAGCAACATAATGACCATCATCATCCTAAATATTATCTTCATCATCAATATATTGATCATCATCATAATCCTTACTATCACTATCAGCATCATTGACATCATCTGCATTATATTTATTATATTGATCATCACACTCATCATCAAAACAATCATTATCATCATCTTAGAAATAAACGTAATCAGCATTACAATTATCATCATAAATATTATCTTTTTTTTAGCATCATCTAAATCATCATAATCATTAATATTAACGTCATCACAATCATCGTTATTATAACCATCATTAACATTTTCATCATCAATATTATTGGCATCATCATAATCATCAACATGATTATCATCATCCTCATAATAATTATATTTGTCGTTATCATCATCATCACAAATCACAACTGCATCATCAACATAGTTAACATAATTATAATCATTATAAGCATCGTCATTTTTATTTTAATCGTCACAAGCATCAGCACATCAATCTCATCATAATAATTATTATCTGAATCAGCAGCATTATTTTTATCATATTTTTTATCATTATTATCATTATTTTATTTTTATAAATAATCATCTTTAGAATTATTTTTATCATCATAATCATCAGCAGTGTCGCTATTATTATCTGAATATTAGTCATTTTTTTTATCAACATCATTATAGTTATCATTACCATCTCAATTATTATCATTATTACTAGCATTACCATCATCATTATCCTAAATATACTCTTTAATATCATCATAATTATTATAATTTCTAGTAATTTCATCATATTTATAACGAGTATCATTATTGTCAACAGCATCAACATTATTATCATCAGCATCATCATCATAAACTTCATATATAATATTATTATCATCATAACTATCATCATCAAGGTGATTACGATCATAATCATCAGCATCATCTTTTTTATCATCATCATATCATTAACATCAAATATATTATATCCATAACAATCATAACTATCATTATGGTCATAATTATTATCAATATCAGTATCTTTATTATCATCAGCATCATATTTATTATAATTATTATCATCGTTATTACCATC
This sequence comes from Copidosoma aretas, assembly GCA_030522625.1. Lineage (NCBI taxonomy): Eukaryota > Metazoa > Arthropoda > Insecta > Hymenoptera > Encyrtidae > Copidosoma > Copidosoma aretas. The sequence continues at coordinate 11,428 of JAPYYV010000782.1, forward strand.
ATTATTAGCATGATTATCATAAGCCTCACAATGATTATCTTAATACGAATTATAATCACTATCATAATAATTAATTATTTGCCTTATCTTTATATATATCATCACTATGATTATTTTAATTATTATCACCATCATAATCATCATCATCATAAAAAATACGACGATCATTATTATCGTCATCATCATCATCATCATCATCATCATAATGATGATCATCATTATCATCATAATTATCAGCATCATCATTATTATCAGCCTCATCATTACTAATATTATCATCATCCACATAATCATAATTATCATCATCATAATCGTTATATTGATTATAATAATCAGCATTATCATCTATATTATCATCTTAATTATAATCATAATGATCATTTTTATCATAATAATTATCATCATCATATTTATCGTCATCATAATAATACTCATCATCAGTATTATCATCAGCATCATCATTAACATAATAATTTCTACAAACATATTTATCATGAGCTTTATCGTCATCATCATAATTATAATCATTATCATGACAAGCATCATCAACAGCTTTAGCATCATCATTGTGGCCATAAATATTATTATCATTATCATTATCGGCATACTTATAATTACGATCTTTATAACGAATATAATCAACACCATCATTATTCTTGTTATCATTACGAGCATATATAATATTATTATCATAAATATAATTATCATGATCATCATCATCAACAGCAACATTATTATCCTTATCATTAAGGCTAACGTCCATATCATCATTATTATCGGCATCATCATCAGCATTATTATCATTATCATCCTTATTATCGTAATGAGCATTATCATTAACGTCATTAAGATCATATCCCTCAGCATCATCTTTCTCATCGGTATCCTTATCATTATTATTATGATCATCATCATAATTATTAATTGCATCATTATTACAGTTATCATTAAAACAATAATGATATTTTTTATCATCAACATTATCATATTTATCATTATCATCATCATTATTTTTATCATTAAGCAACATTATTTTAATAATCTTCGTAATTATAATCAATATCAACATCCTCATTGTCACTATAATCTTACTCATCTTTACCGCGGTAATTATCATGATCATAATCTTCATGATCATCTTCACCACGGTAATTATCATGATCATCGTCCTCATGATCATCTTTACCATATTTATCATCATCATTATCCTTACTATCATTATAATCATAAATACTATCTTTATTATCAGCATCATCTTAAAGATCATAATCATTTATATCTACATTATATAATTATCGTCATTATAACCATCATTATCATCATTATCATCATCATCATCATCATCACAATTTAGATCTGCATTATCACAATATTTTTCATAATAATAATCATCAGCATCGCCATTATCATTATAAGGATCATAATTATCAGCACATCGTCATTATCATGATGATTATTCTGATTATTGTCAGCATTTTTTTCATCATATTTTTTATTATCATTATTATTACTATATTTTTTTTTAAATATTATTGTCGTTATTACCATGATAATTATGATCAATATTATAATTATCTTTTTTATCATCATTATCACCATGATTATGACTATCATCATCATCATAATAATTGTTATCACATCGAAATAAACATAAGCATCATTATCTTTATATTCATTATAATTATTCTTAGTATCATCATCAGCATCGAAATAATCATCATCGTAATCTTTATATTTAATATCATCATCAGCATTATTACCATTACACTTATTATCATCACCAGCATATAAATTATTATTGTTTTCAATATTATTATCATGATCATCATTATCATCATCATAAGCATTAATATCATTATTATCAACAACATCATAAATATAATTGTCGTTTTTATCATTATCATCATCAATATAGGGATTAGTTTTATCATTATAATTATCAAAATCATCTATCGCATCAAAGTTAGCATCAATATCATCGTCATTATGATTATAACAATCAGCATTATCAGAACTATCATCATTACAATAATTAATATCATTAGCATTACCGTCATCATTATCATTTATACAATTATATATATTTATCATCAACATCATCGTCATAATCATTATTCGCACGATCATAGTGATAATCATCATCAATATTTTGAATATTATGATCGTGATCATAATCATTATCAGCATATTTTTATCAGCATCATTATACGCAACATCATCAATTAAATCTTTATCATAATCATCTGCAGCAGCAGCTTCATTAATATAATCATCATAATTATCATTATCATCATAATTATTATCATTATCATTTGCATTATTATCATTATACTCATCCTAAATATCATCTTTATCATTATTATAATTGCTATTATTATAAGCATTTTTATCCTGATCAACATCATATTTTTTATAATGATAACCATTGTCAATAACATCATCTTTATATTTGTCATTATCAAATCCATGAGCTAATAATGACGATTATAATAATAATGATAATTATGATAATTATGATGATAATAATTATAAAGATGATATTGATGCGGATTTTAAAAATAATTTTCATTTACATGACGATAATAATAAAAATGATGCTAATGGTGATTATGATTATATTGGCGATGATGATGATAATTATGATGATAATAATGATGGTGATGATGATATTATTATTTAATATAATTATGACTATGATGATAATAATAATGATTATAATAATCATGATGATAACTATGACAATGATACTGATAATGGTAATTATGATCTCATTGATGATCATGATTCTAATGCTAATAAAAATGAAGATCATGATAATAATTATAAAGATTATGATGTTGATCAAAATTATGATAAAGATGAGCCTGATAATGTAGATTATAATGTGTATGATGATAATGATAATGATGCTGCTACCGATAATGACGATAATAATTAAAATAAATATGATTATGATTAATATGACGATGATGATAATTATAATGACGATGTAAATAATTTTTATACTAATAATGATAATAATCATTTATATGATGGCGATAAAAATAGTAATATTAATCAGAAATATAATGATTAAAATTATTCTAATGATGTAGATGATGAATATGATGATGATCAGGATGCTGATGATCATGCTAATAATGATAATAATTCTGAACATGATAATGTTGGTGATGATAATATGAACCAAAATATTTATGTTGATAATGATAAAAAGTGGCTGATAATGATACTAATTAGTATAATGATGAAAAAAAGAAACTAATAATGATATTTTATTATGATGGTCATGATATTCATGACGATTTTGATATTAATTTCAAGGATGCTGGTAATGACGATTATGAATACGAAAATAATAATGTTAATAAATGTGCTGTTGATAATATCGATGATGATTATGATAACGATCATATTTAGGACGACGATGACGACGATACTGATCATGTTAATGATAATAATTATGATGATTATGATAATTTTAATGATGATGACGATGATGTTAAGGATGATATTTATAATGATGATGATAATAATTATAAAGATAATGGTAATGATGATGATGATGATAAGTATAATGATTATGTTGCTGCTAACGATAATAACAGTCCTTATATTAATAATAATAATGATGATATTGATTAGGATGATAATGACGATGATGATGATGATGGTGATAGGGCTGATGACGATGATCATTATTTTGGTGATCAAGGTTATAAAGATGATAATCATTGAGATAATAGTGTTTTTGATGGTAATGATCATGTTGATTATGATAATGATCATCATAATGATGCTGATAATTATAATGATAACCATTATGACAATAATGATTATTATATCTATAATTATGATATAGATGCTGATAATGATGAAAATATTGATAATGATGGTAAAAATAGAAATGATCATGACTATAATTATGATTATTATAATGATGACGATAAGAATGATAGTTGTGATCATGATAATGATTATCATGATAATGATGGTGATAATAATTATGATAATGATTTTAATAATTATGATACCAAGCTGATAACAATAAACGTGATTGTGATGATAAACATGATGATGATGCTGATAATAATAATAAGTATAATGTTAATGATGAATATGATGATAGAGATTATGACAAAAATGATTCTGATGATTATTTTACGGATCATGATAATAATGCTGAATATAATGATAATGATAGTAATGATATTGATTATGATTTTTATAATAACCATGACAATGATAAAGACAACAATAATAATGATAATTATGATAATGACGCTGATTATAATTGGAATATTGATATTAATAATAATGATAGAGATTCTAAAGATTATAATAATTATGATATACTTAAATAAATGATGATTATAATAACGATCATGATGATATTTGTGATTATTCTAATTTTGATAGTGCTTATAATGTTTATTTTAAATTTAAACATAATGACATTGATAAAGCTGATAAAAATGATAAAGATAATGATCATAATGATATTTTTATTATGATAATGATGATAATGATGATAATAATTATGATGATTATGATTATTATAATAATAAAAAAGATGATTATTACGATGGTGATGTGAATAATGATAACTGTAATAATAGGGATGATGCTGCTGATGATGAAAGCGATAAAATTAGTAATAAGTATCATGATGATTAATAAGGTGATGATGATGATGATTGTCATAATAATGAAGTCGATGATTATATAGAGGATAATTATAATAACGATGACAAGTGTAATAATAATGATGATAGTGCTGATAATTATAATAAAAATGATAGTTATACAGATGATGATAAATATAATGATAATAATGATAATTATGATAAAAATAATTGATAAGATGATAACGATGATATCTCTTATAATTATGATGAGTATACTGATGATGATGAACATAATGATTAGTATAAAAATGTTAATAATGATAGTCAAATAGATTACAGAGAAAATTTGGTGATGATGATGATAATTATTGTTTTTATAATGATAATGATACTAATGATGATGATAAAAATTAAAATGATAACGGTAATAATGATACTGATGCTGATTATGATTGTAATAATTATGATGATATTAAAAAAACGATAATGATGATATTAATAATTATTATAATAATGATAATAATGCTCATAACTAAGATTATGATAAATATTATGGGGCTAGTGATGATGCTGATAATTATGATGATGATTATGATGATAATGTTAATGATAATGAAAGTGATTATCATGTTGATGTTGATAATCACAATAATTATGATAATGATAATTATAATTTTAAGGATGATGATGATTAAGATGATCATGAATATTGATGATGTTGATGATAATAGTAGTAATGACAACAATAATGATGATGATGAGTATAATGATATTAATCAATATGATCATCATAATTGTGATGATGCTATCGACAATAATTATAATTATGATGATGATGATTATTATGATGATAGTGATAATTATTTTAATAATATTTGGGGGCTTTGCCCTCTGCCCGCTTCGCGCGCCAACCCACAATTATCAACTAATCATTGTAATTTTTATTATTTGACAAAAAATCAAATGATTAGCTATTTAATAACGATAAGTTTTAATTTTTTTAATTTAAATTACTTTATACTCAATGTTTAAAAATCTTGCTTTACATTTTCATGCTATTAGCTAGGCTAAACTAATCAGATCAAGAGTTATTCTGTCCACAGTAACGTGTAACTAATTCTTTTAGAAAAGACTAGGGGGTTCCACCCTCTGCATGCTTTACGCGCCTACTACTAACTATTAACTAAACATATAATTTTCATTAGTTTTCTAGAAAAATAGAATAATTAACTAATCCATAACAGTTTGTTTTCAGTTTTTCAATTTAAATTACATTTTCTTAATTGTTTTAGTATTTCTTTTTAAATTGTACCGCTTTTAGCTTGTCTCAACCAATCATATTAAAAAATATTCTGTCGACAGTCATGTGTTACTGATTATTTTAGAAAAGATAAAGATAATGATACTGATAATCAAAGTAATTATGATGATTGTAATGATGATGAGAATCATGATAATGAAATGATGATAATTTAGCTGCTTATGATGATGATAATTATGATTCTGATAATATTTATGATGATAATGACAATTTTCATGCTAATGAAGATGATAATATTTGTTATGATAATGATGATAATCATGATGCTAATAATGATGAAAATGTTATTTATAATGATGATAATGATGATATTTCTGATAATTATAATAATAATGATAGTTATGATGATAATGATAGAAAATGATCATGATAATGATGACGATGCTATTGATAATGATGATACTTACAAGCATAATGATGATGATGATGACGCTGATAATAATGTTGATATTTCTGATGATAGTAGTAACGATAACAATCCTGAGGATTATGATGCTAATCATAATAATGTTAATTTTTATGACGATTATTATGATGATAATAGTAAGGAAAAATATCATTTGGATAATGATATTGAATATAATAATGATAATTTCAATGATTAAAATGATTCTAATCATGATTATGCGGTTGATGATAATCATATAGATGATGATAATAATAGTTATGTTAATACTTCTTATGATAATCATGATTATCACAATAACGATAATTATGTAGATAATGATATTTTTGATACAAAAGATGATAATGATTATGATAATTATGATGACTGTAATGATAATAATTATTATAATGATTATGGTGATGATTGTTATGATGATAATGATAATCAAAATGATGATGATAATGATTATGATGGTGCTAATGATGATGATAATAACCATAATGATGATAATAATCATTTCTGAAGGAATTAGTATAACTTGAATGTCGGCTGAATAACTCTTTATCTGATTGGTCAATACTAGCTAAGGGAGGGAAAATTAAAAAATAGGATTAATCAAAAATTAATTTGAATTTAAGAAAATGATAGCTAACTGTTATAAAATACTTGAACATCTTTTATTCTTTTTTAAAAATAATGAAAAATTGTATGTTCGGTTAATAGGAGGGGGTTGTCACGTGGGACGTGCGGACGGCGAAGCCCCCTTGTAATAACTATGATCATAATGGTTATGATGAGCATGATGATATTGATAAAGCTGATAATAATAATGATGATATTTATGATAAAAGAGAAGATGATGATTAGCATGATGATAATGATGATAATTATAAGTATGATAATGATAATGATAATAGTAATTATGATGATAATAAAGATAATGATAATCATAAAGATTATAATTTATATCCTCATCAAAATGTTGCTAATGATTATTATCATGATGACAATTATGACAATGCTGATTTACATGATAATAATTATGATAATTATGATAATTATGATGATAATGATAATTTTGAAGATTATGATGAAGATCTTTATGATTAGAATGCTGATATTAATAATAATAAACATGATGCTGATAGTGTTGATGATAATGATGATCATGCTGATGATAATAATCATAATAATAATGATGATTATGATCATAATGATGAGGATGATAATAATTATCATGATCATAAAGGTGCTGATGATAATATTGGTATTTTTGATAGTAAAAGTAATGATCATAATTATAATGATAAAGATAATGAAAATAATGATAATTATGCTAATTATGACAATGATGTTAATGATAATCATAATGGTGATGATCATGATAATTATGATAATGCTGTTAATGATAATCATAATGATGAAAGTAATAGTTATATTTAGTGTGATGATTGTTTCGATGATTAAGATAAAGCTGATGATGTCGTTGATAACGATGACTCTTATCATGATAATGAACATGATAATGATAAAAATGACGATTATGACGATAAAAATGATGATGCTGATGATGTTAATGTTAATTATGATAATAAAAGTAATGATGATAATCATGATGTTGATAACTATCATAATAATGATGATAATAATCATAATGATGTTAATGATAACTATAATAATAATAATAACGATAAAGATGATAATAATGATGCTGTCAAAGAGAAGAATAATTATAAAAATTATGATGATGATGATGATAAAGTTACTGATGATAATAATGATTATGATGATAATAATATTGATGATGATCATGATGCTAATTATGATACTTATGATGATAAATTTGATAGTGATAACGATAGTAATGACGATAATAATGCTAATGGTAATGATAATAAATATGATAATAATGATATTTATTATGATGACGATAATAATGATCAATATGAAGACTATGATGATAGATCTGATAATAGTGATAAATGCAATAATTATAAATATAATGATTATAATAATTTTGCTGATAATAGTTATGTTTTTTATAATGATAAGGATGACAATAAAGATGATGATAATGATAATGATTATAATGATGATGATAATAATGCTGATTATAATGATTATATCAATAGGGTTAATGATGATCATCCTGATGATGATGATGATGTCAGTTATCATGACGATGATCTTTATGATCATGAAAAGGATAATCATAAAGATAATGATTATTGGTAACTATGATGATGATGATAATTATGATGATGATGATAAAAATTTCAATGACGCTGATATTAATAATGATAATCATTATAATAAATATGATGATAACTATGATGATAATGATGATTATCATAATGATCACGATAATAAAAACTATAATCATGATGATGATCATTATGATGATGATCATAATGCTGTCAATGCTAATAATAAAATTATTAAGACATTTATTATAATCAGTAATATATTTATCATGACCATCATTATCGTCGACCCGTCGTCTTAACAAGCATCATTATCTTCCGTATTATGATTATCATTATCGTCATAATCATTATCATTATTTTCATCATTATTATGACAATGATTTTTATTAGCATTTTCATCCTTATCATTATCATTATTACAATAATTATCATCATCAACATCGGCATCATAATTATTATTCTCTATGTAATCATTATCAATGTCATGATCATTAAGATTCTTATCATCTGTATCATCATTATAGTTATTATGATCCTAATGATTGTCATTATTTTCATCATTAAAATAATCATTATCATAATTATTTTTATTATCATCATGATCATCGGCATCATTACTATCATCATAATTATCAAAATCATTATAAGTGTTTTCAATATCAATATGTTTATCATTATTATAATTATAACTGTCATTATTATTATTATCATAAGTAGCGTCGGAGTTACTATCATTATTATCATAATAATCATAATTATCATTATTGTCATCTGCTTTATTGTAATCATTATTATCCACATTGATATTAATCAACATAATTTTCATTGGTATCATCATTATAGTTGTTATCATCACAATGATTATTATTATCATCATCGTCATTATCATTTTCACAGTTATCATCATAATTATTAGCATCATCATCATTATCATCATCATCTTAATGGTCATAGTTATTATCTTTATCATCAACATCAAATGAGTATTATTATCAGCGAAATTATTATTAACATCATCAGCTTCGTTATTAGCATCATCTTAAATGGAATTATGTTTATTATCTTTAGCATCATCGAAATTATTTTCATCAACATCATCATTATTATAATTATCTTCATTATCGGCAATATCATAATTATTGCACTTACCATAGTCATCAGCATCATCATCATCATCGTCATTGTACTCATAATAAACGATGGCATCATTGTCATCATAATTATCATCTGCATCATCGTCATAGTCATCATACTAACAATGATTTTTATCATCACTATCATCAGCATCAACGAAACTATATAATAATTATCATCACTATTATAATTATCATCTTCACCATGATATTAAACATTATAACTCTTATTATACATGTAATAATATTGATGCTCATCAATACTATCAGCATCATCATCATTATCATTATTATAATTATCATTACTATAGTAATTATCATCTTTAGCATCGTCATCTTCATCATTATCATGAACATCATAATTAACATTATCATCATCAGACTCCAAAACATTATTCTTATTGTAATCAACATCAACGTTATTATCATCATCATAATGATCATCTGTATCATCATTATCATAATTATTATTATCACAATTATTATAATAATTATTATAATTATGAAAATCATCATCATCATAATTATTATTATTTTCTCCATAATCTTCATCCTGATTTTTACGACCAAAATCATTGTCATTAAAACCAGCATTATTATTATTGGTATTGTCATCGTCATTATCATGATTTTTATTATTATTATCATCATCATCATGATCAGAAACCGCATCATCAACATCTTCTGGATAATCATTACTGTCATCATCATTATCATCATCATTATTATGATCAGTGTAATTATTATCATTATTAACATCTTCAAAATCATGAGCATGATATTAATTATAATTATCATTATAATCAGAAGCATCATTAAAATCATAATTATGATCATGTGTAGTATTTTTATGATCATCAGCATCATCATCCTAATCTTTATCATTGTTATGATTTTTATCGTCATAAGCACCATCATCATCTTCATCATAATAATTATTATCAGAGTTATTATCACTATTTTCAACATATTAAACAATATCTTCATTGTAATCATTAGTTATGACAATATTATTATCATAATTATCATCTAAATCCTAATATTAGTGAATATATCACATTTCTTATAATTTTAATCATCTTTATCATCATTATTATCATCGACATCATTCTTATCATCATAATGTCAATTATAACTATCGTTATCATCATAATTATTAATATCATTATCATCATGATCAGCATCTTATAATCATAATAATTAGCATCATCTGCATTATTATCTAAATCATAATAGTTTTTATTATAATTATAAGATTCATCATCATTGATATCACCATCTCTAGTATCATCAACATTATTATCATTGTAAATATAATCAATATTATCATCATTATCATCACTATCGACATCCTAATAAGCATTATCGTTAAAATATCCAATCATTTTTACAATTATCCTTATGATCAGCATCATCATCATTATCATCATCCTCAACATCATTATCAGACTTATATGATTTATGATTATCGTCATTAGCATAAATATTATCATTATTATCAACACGATAGATCAACTAAAACAAGCACTGATACGCTTTACATTATTTTGCGATGGCGAGAATGACAAAGCTGGTCTGTAGGATTAAATGGAAATCAAGGGGAACTGGCATATTAACGAAGTCAGCATCATGAACCTTCCCCAATAGACTATTTAAAATTTAAACACCAGTAATACTTTTATCGACTGTAAATGTTAAAACAAGACAAATATTTACATCGGTCTTACAGTCAAATTAATAAACAAACATTAATATTATTTTTAATTTTACGTATGTGTGTGTGTTATTTTTGAATTTACACCTACACATGTATACGTGCCGCTCCATACCAAGCAAATTCAACGCTTGTTGAAATTCGTACTTGGCGGCTTCACTTTAAAAGCTCGGAGCTAAAGGGAATTACACACACACATACGTCAAATTAAAAATAATATAAATGTTCCTTTATTAATGGGACTGTAAGACCGATATAAATATTTGTCTTGTTTCAACATTTACGGTCGACAAAAGTATTATTGGTGATTATCAGTGTGATTATGATAATCATTATTATCATCATCATTACGAATAATATCATCAGCATCATCATCATCATCGTTATCATTATCTAGATCCTCATTATATTTATTATCATGATTATCATCTGCACCATCACTAAAATTATCAATATAACAATTTTTTAAATCATTATTATAATCATAATTGTAATCATATCATTATTATCGTCCTCAGCATTATTATTTTCATCACTATAGTTATTATTATAAACATTATTATGTGCTTTCATATCAACATTATGGTCATCATAATTATCATCATAATTATCATCTGCATCACCAATATAGTTATCGTCAACACAATGATTATAATTATCATTATCATCATGTGCATCATCTTTATAAAAATCATCATCGCTGTTATCAATACCAGCGTCCCCATCATTAAAATCTTTGTAATTATTATCATTATTATCATCTTCGTAATCATGATCATCAGCATTATGATCATTGATATCAGTATCATTTTTAGCAATTACATTAGCATTAATCACGTCATCATGATTACAATCATCAAAATCATCTTTACTATCATTATAATTGTCACCATAATCATCATCATCATCATCAGCAGCATTATAATCATCATCATTATTATTATTATTAGGATTATTATCATTTAAAATATAATCATCTTATCATTATTATCATAATAATTATTATTATCATAATCATCATAATTATAACTATCGTTGCCATTATTATTTTTTTTTATATTATAGGTATCCTAAGAAGCATCATCATAATCATCATAATTTTAATCATTATTATCATAATTGCAATATTCATTATAATTATTATCATGATTATCATAATTATTGATATCATTATGATCATGATGAGCGTCGTCATCATCATGACTATGATTCTTAGTATCATCATCAAAATTATAATATGTATTCTCATAGTCATCAGCATAATCATCATCGTCATGATCATCATTATTATTATTATAATCATAATAATCACTATTATTGTCATCATAAACAAAATCTTTATCATTAGTATCCCAATCAGCATCATCATCAATATTATAATCATAATTTCAATCATCATTATCATCATCATCAGCATTATCATCATAATCTTTATAAATATTGTCATCAGTATCATTTCTATCATTATCATCATGAGCTTCGTGATTATCATTATTATTATCATTAGCATCGTTACTACCACTAATCAAGTCATCATAATTAGGATCATTTGCATTATAGTAATCATCATTATCATCAGCATCATAATCGCCATTATCAGCATCATCATCATAAGCATCATTATCATCATTAGCTTCATAATCTCTATCAATCGAATAATTATGGATGTCATCATCATTACCATCATTATTATGATTAACAATACGATAGGCATTATCCAAATCATCATGATCATGATTATCAGCATTATTATAACTACCTTTATTACTTTTATCATCAGCATCATCTTTATCATCATTAACATTAATATCTTCATTATTTAAAGTTTCGTGAGTATCTTAACGTCGTCATCATTAGAATTATACATATCAGCAACCTCATCATCAGCATAATCATCAGCAACAGCATCATCATAGGCATAATATTTATTATTATCATCGTCATCGTCATCAGCATTATCATTATTTCAATCTTCGTAATTATCATCCTCATCATCATCATTACTGTAATCGTCATCATCAGCTTCATGATCATTATTATTATTATCATGATTGTCATTATCCATGATTATAATTATTATCTGCAGCATAATTTTAGTTACTTCAATCATAATTATTATAATTTCTATTACAATCTTACTTAGTGGCATCATAATCATCATCGTCAATGTCTTAATTATTACCATCATAATCATAAGTATCATTATCTTTGTCATTGGTATTTCAATAAGCATCATCATCTTAATTATAATACTTATCATTATTATCATCATCATTATCATATTAATTATCATCATTATCATCATGATCAGCATCATCCTAACTAGTACTGTTGTTATCATTATTATCATCATTCTCCTGATCAGCATTATAATTGGCATTATTATCATCATCAGTGCCACTATAATCATCATAATCATCATTATCAGCATCATTATCAGTACCATTATTATTATCATCAGTATTATCATCATTAGCAATATAATCAGCATAAATCACGTCATCATGATTCTGATCATTAGATTTATCTTCAACAGCATCATCTTTATTATCATTATCTTCTTAATCATCGGTATTATCTTTAATATCATAATTATTAGTATCGACATCATCTTTATCATCATCATCATCACTATAAACGTCATAATATAGTAGTCATTCTCATCATCTACATCATTATCATTATTACCAGTTTTATTACCATCATGACCATCATCACGTCATCCTTATCATAATTATTCTTATTATCATCAGCATTATCATATTTATCATTATCAGTATCTTTATCATTGTCAACATCATCATAATTATCATCACTATTAAGTTTTCATCATTATCATGATTTTCATTTGTTTTTTTTATCATTATCATCATCATCATCATCATATCGACGCTTGGCTGGAAGACTTTTACACCTGCCCGTTTTACGAAGACTATGACGGCGCAAAATGATACACGAAGTACATAACTCTCGACAATGTTATAAGAAGACTATGACACCTTCGTCCGTTGCGGCAAAAACTCTGACAGCTCTTCGCGTTTTGTCGAAGAAAATAACAGCTACCTGTGATGTATCGAAGACTATGACAGCGTCGTGTGATGCAACGGTAACTGTTACAGCTGCTTTCGGTGCAACGAAGACTATGGCAGCGCCGGATGATGCGCCGAAAACTATAACAGCCAACTGTATAGCGTTTCAGAACCACAATCACAGTAAGTATATTATTTTAACGAACATTATGCTTATAATACGAACATTTAACATAAGTAAATGAAAAATGACCCCATTAACGGGCCCTGACTTAAGCCAATGAACATAAGCCTCTTTCAACCTTCAACTTTTTATGTAACTGGTGCGATTTTTTAACGCGTAGAACTTTGCTTTAAGATCGGGCAATTGCAGTTCGTTTCTTCGCGAGCGCATTCATTTTTACTTACGTTTTTATCTATGTTTTTTTTTTAAACCACTAACATTTGCGTAAGACTGTACGAAATTTGATGTATTAGAATTTAACTTTGAATAAGTGCTTTCAAAGCGAAACAATTATCCTACAACAAGAATTCTTCATCTTGTGATCTTTCAATTTTGCAGCAAAAACTTAGCCCTTAAACCTATCTCTTATCTTGTTGTACAATATTTTAAAGTCGCCAGATATGTTTTCTAAATTCACGATTCCCTACTGTTATTTGTTCTTATTAGTAATTATAAAATTCGTTAACTTTAAAATGTTTTTCTTAAAATTTTTTACTTTAAATAATTTTTAATACATTTATTTATCGTGTCGGCTAAAGTAAAAGAGCGTGATTGGCTATACAGGTAGCTGCTGCATATACCACTAACGCCACCTGCATTACAGTGTGCATAACTAGCGAATGTTTTGAAAAAACAGCTGCGGACGTAAAAACAGACGATCTGGCCCTCTATATACGAAGGTTATATCCATACTGTCTGGCTTTGCGGCGCCGGTACTATTTACCTATAGGTTAGACTTGCTTAATTAAACTGTAGACTATTCCTAGTCGTTTGTGTTCTTGTAACTTGTGAATTTGAATTCATCGTTCTATGCATGTGTATAGTGAATATTTTTTCTCTTGTAAAGTGTATAGTACAGGAAATCATATTCAAGCCATGGAGGAGGCCAGTGACGAGTGTAAGTACCAATAATTATTATTGGTAGTGTATAGGGGCCCCCAACCGTGTACGGCACACGGTACACGAGTTGCTATATTTCACCAAGAATGGTGGAGAGTTGATACGTATACCGTGGACGGGACGCGATGAAAGCTTATGGTTGTTGGAGGTTGCGTACCCGGTGTACGGCCAAGTTGTTGCGTATACCGTACACAGGACACGGTACACGGGTTTAATATGTTTTGTAGACACCCACATGCGCGGTACACGTGCGCTTCGAAGTTTAGCAATGTATACTGTCGGTAATTTTACTGTGGATAATGTTTAGGATCCAAGTTTATTTTTTTTTTGAATTGTTTTATTCTGTCAATTTATAAAAATAAAAATTGTTAACTAAGTTCAAATAGTCCTGCTTTTTTATGTGCTGAGGTAAGATAAGGTAAATAAGAGACAATCACAAATATCTCCTCTATCGGTGATTTTTACCAATGCTCCATATCTCAGCTTTTGTACAACTTAGAATGCTAAGAATTAGTAGTTTATTTTTGCTTGTGATATTATATAATTGAGCAAAATTTCAAGAATTTAGCTTTAACAGAACTAAAGATATAGATTGTAGGTTCGAATAAGTAGTGCGCAGTCTATTCGCATGGACTCATTTAATGGACAAGAAAAGTTCATTTTTTTGATTGATTTCTTATTTGAGAACCAGATTTATAGATTATTTTACATAAATTACTTATTTGCACACTAATTATTCATTTATTATGTGTTAGAATTTCAATCATTTTTGTTGAGTATAGGGGACACAATAACTTGATAATAAAATATTTCTCAAATGATCATGAGTTGACATGTGTTTTCAACGAACACTTGCTAAAACATAAAATAATTTCTAACTAATGAATATAGTTGTTAAAGATGGAGAATTTTGCATTTAATTTTTAATTTTTTGTGTATATTTTTAAAATTTGGCAACTTTAAAAATTTATCAATCTTCCATTTGAGTACTGCATAAAACAAGGTGCAGAATCATCAATTTTGGTCTTCAAGTAATACTGCTTCCCAGACAAACTTTATTAAATAACACCTTTACCTTTAAAGTCAACTTGCAACATTGAGTAAATGACAAATACATTAACAACATACAATTCATACATTGTAGAAGCTTGCATACGCATACCGATGCTTAGCATAATATTATGTCTTTACTTATATACGAAGTGTGTTTAAAAAGTAAGGTGACTTTTCAAATTTCGCAGGCAACGTACTTTCGATTATCGGTCTTTTGGTTTTGTTATGTTGGTACACTCTTCCCGAACATCTGTACCAAGTTTTAAGTGTATAGCATTTTTTGTTT
>JAPYYV010000783.1:0-28301 GCA_030522625.1 Copidosoma aretas
AAAAAAAAAAATAAAAAAAAAAAAAAAAAAAAAAAAAAAAAAAAAAAAAATAAATATTTATTTAACTAAAAAAAAATGTTTTTCTAACTTATTGTCCACTGCATCGATGATAGTAGACGCTTATTTGGTTTACATGTATATTCCTTTTTTTGAAACTGTTTCTTATTTGAATGAAATAACATAGTCCTTTTTCTATATTCAATTAAATGTTTATTCAACTTCTGTCTTTTTAAATTAATAAAAACGAGATACTTTGCAAAAATTACCGAAGTTTAACCTGTGTCAACCAAATAAATATTTATTTAACTAAAAAAAATGTTTTTCTAACTCATTATCGACTGCATCGATGAAGGTAAATATTATTTGGGTTTTATTATATATTCTCTATTTTTTTAAATGCCACCTCCATAAGTAAAATAACATATTTCTTTGTTTATATTTGAATAAATGATTTTTTTTCTAATGTTATTTATTTAAAAAAAAAAGATATTCTGCAAAAATTAGGTAAACTTGAGCTGTGTTGATTTAATAAATATTTATCTAACTGGTATGCATGTTTCTCAAACTCATTGTCGACTGCATCCATGATCGTAAATACTTATTTGGCTTGAATATATATTCCCTTGTTACTGAAATGTCACTTATTTAGATAAAACACGCATTACTTTGTTTATATTCGAATAAATGATGTATTGGTTTCTGATTTTATTTAATTGAATGAACAAGATTCTCCGCAAAAATTGACTGAGTTCAGGCTGTGTCAATCAAATAAATATTTTTTTAACTGATAAAAATGTTTAAGAATCTTATTGTCGATTGCATCAATGATAGTAAATATATATTTGGTTCAAATATATATTCCTTTTTTTTTTAAATGTGACTTATTTGGATAAAATAATATTGTTCTGTGTTTATATTTGAAAGAATAATCATTTGTTTCTCATGTTATTTATTTGAAAGAACCAAAAATGCTGCAAAAATTAACAAAGTTTGAGCTGTGACAACTAAAAAATTTTTTATTAAACTGAAAAAAATGTTTTTTCAACTCATTTTTGACTGCATCGATGTTAGTAAATATTATTTGGTTTAAATGTTAGTTTCTTCTTTTCTAAAATGTCGCCTAATTACATAGATCTACGTGTTTTTTTATTGATATTTAAATAAATAATTTAATTGTTTTACATTTTGTTTATTTAAAAAAACAAGATTTTCTCTTAAAATTGACTCAGTTAAGGCTGCGTCAAATAAATATTTATTCATCTGAAAAAAAAAATTGTTTGACTTATTTTAGACTCCATTAATGATAGTAAATATTTATTCGGCTTATATATATATATTTCATTTTTTTTGAAATGTCATTTATTTGAATAGAATAATATATTTCTTTGTTTATATTCAAATAAATGATTCATTAGCTTTTCTATCGTTTCATTTAAAAGAACGAAATCTTCTGCAACAACAAACAATGTTTAAGCTATGTCAATGGAATAAATATTCATTTAACAAAAATAAATGTCTGTCAAACTTATTGTTGACTGCATCCATTATTGTAAATATTTATTTGGTTTGAATATATATTTGCTTTTTTGTAATATGTCACTCATTTCAAAAGAAAAACATATTTATTCGTTGATATTTAAATAAATAATTTAATGGTTTCCCATTTTACTTGTTTAAAAAAACATGAAACTTCGCGAAAATTGACTGAATTTAAGCTTGTTCATCCAATAAATATTTATTTAACTGGAATGAATGTTTTTTAATCTCATTGTCGACTGCATTTATGATAATAAATACTTATTTGGTTTAAAAATATATTCCTTTTTTTCTAAAATTTACTTATTTAAATAGAATAACGCAATACTTTGTTTATAATTAAATAATGATGTGCTTTTTTCTGATTTTTTTATTTAAGAGAACGAGTACTCTGAAAAAGTTATCTAAGTTTAAGATGTATTAATTAAAAAAATATTTTTTCATTTGAAATTAATGCTTGATAAACTTATTTCCGACTGCATGTATGATATTAAATACTCATTTATTTCAAACATATACTTTTTTTTCTTAAATTATACCTATTTGAATAGAATAACATGTTTCTTTGTTTGTATTTAAATAAATAATTTATTCGTTTCTAATTTTGTTTAATCAACGAACAAGATACTCTGCGAAAATAAGCTAAGTTTGTGCTGTGTCAATTAAATAAATAATTATGTAACTGAATTAAATGTTTGTTAAACTCACTTTTACTGCATTCATGTTATATATACTTATTTGATTTAAATGTGTATACCTTTTCTTCTAAAATGTTATGTGATTGAATATTAACATTTTTCTTTTTTTATCTTAGAATAAATGATTTATGGAAATTTGTCTTTTTTTAATAAAAAGAACGAAATACTCTGCAAAAATTAACAAAGTTCAAGCTGGGTTAATCAAATAAATATTTTTATAACCGAAATGAATGTTTGTCGGACTAATTATCGACTGCATTGATCGTAGTAGGTATTTATTTGATTTAAATGTATACTCCCTTTTTTCTATAATGTCACTTATTCGAAAAGAATAACATATTTCTTTGCTTATATTTAATTAAATAATTTTTTTATTTCCTATTTTATTTAATTAAAAAAACAAGATTCTCTGCAAAAATTGACGATGTTTAGGCTGTGCCAATCAAATAAATATTTATTTAACTAAAAAAACTCTGTATAAACTTATTGTTGACTGCATTCATAATAGTAAATATTTATTTAGTGTAAATATATATTCCTTTCTTTCTATATCACTCATTGAAATAGAATAATATAGTTTTTTGTTTATATTAAAATAAATGATTTCTTCGCTTCTGAATCTTTTCATCTAAAAGAACGAAATACTCTGCATAAATGAACAATGTTTAAGCTGTGTCAATGGACCAAATATTTCTTTAACAGAAATAAATGTTTGTCAAACTTATCGTCAACTGTATTGATGATAGTTATTATTTATTTTGTTGAAATATATATTTTTTTTTTTTCAAAAATGTCACTTATTTTAATGGAATAACAAATTTTTTGTTTGTATTTCAATAAAAAAATTATTCGTTTTTTATGCTATTTTTTTGAAAAAATAAGATTCTCCATAAATTAACAGAGTTCAAGCTGTGTCAACCAAATGAATATTTTTTTAATCTAAAAAATATTTGTCTTACATATTGTCGACTGCATCGATGATAGTGAATATTTATTTGGTTTACATATATATTTCCTCTTTTTTATAATGTAACTTATTTAGATAGAATTACATTCCTCTGTTACATTTAAGGAAATGATATATTTGTTTCTAATTTTATTTAATTTAAAGAACGAAACACTCTGCAAAAATTGATCAAGTTTCAGCTTTTTTTTTCAAATAAATATTTATTAAAGTCATTCTTTGCTGCATTTATGTCAGTCAATATTTAATTGGTTCATATATATATATTCCTTTTTTTCTTAAATGTTACTCATTTGAATAGAATAACATATTTTTTTTTTTATATTTTTATTATTGACTTATCGACTTCTGTTTTTTTTTTCTGAACGAACAAGATACTCTGAAAAAATAAACTAAGTTTATATTGTGTCAGTGGAATAAATATTCATATGACTGAAATAAACGTTTGTAAAACTTATCGTCGACTGCATTGATGATAGTAAATATTTATTTGGTTTGAATTTATACTTCCTCTTTTATAAATTGTCACTTAATTGAATAGAACAACATTTTTTTTTTTTTTGTATTCGAATAAATAATTATTTGTTTCTAATTTTAATCATTCTAGAGAACAAGATACTCTGCAAAAATTAACTAAGTTTAAGCTGAGTCAACCAAAAAAATATTTATTTAAGACAATTACATGTTTGTAAAACTCATCATCGTCTGCATCGATGATAGTAAATATTTTAGGTTTAAATATATATTAGCTCTTTTCTTTAATGTTCCTTATTTAATTATAATAACATATTTGATTGTTCCTATTTGAATAAATGATATATGTATTTCTAATTTTCAAAAGAACGAGATACTCTGCAAAAATCAGCTAAGTTTGAGCTGTGTTAATAAAATAAATGTTGATTTAACTGAAATTAATGATTGTCAAACTTATTGTCGACTGCATCGATGATGGTAAATATTTATTCGGATTCAATCTATATTTCCTTTTTTCCAAAATGTCAGTTATTTGGATCAAATAACATATTTCTTCGTTCATATTCGAATAAATAATTTATTTAATGGAACCAAATAAATGATCTACTTCCACTGTATTGTTTCGAAAAAATTTTATCTTATTATTAATTATATTTTATTTCATATGTAGTTTTCTACGATCAAGATCATTTTTTACTTGTATTTAATAAATATTCATCTAACTCAAATAAATAAAAACCAAATAAATATATTTATTTGAATTTCCGATATTTTTTTCTTTGTATAATCGATGTATATGATAAGTTCACAATTCAGCAGACAATTATTACTTATTAAATAGTATAAATATTTTTAATTAGTATTTAAGTTTAGTATTATTACGCATGTGTATGGGTAATTCTGCCATAACTTGCTCAGATGGCGTCCGGGGCTCGTACACCCGTATTCGAATGAATGTAAATAATGTTTAAGTCGAATTATACGTAAAATTATGCAAGGATTCTTTAACATATAGTCCTTATCCGATTTGATACCTCCTTTAACACTTAAATCGTGAGATAAGGGCCGAAATGTCAGTTCCAACCCTGTCTTAAACTCAATTTCGCTCACAATCGCACATCTCACGGAAAAATAAAGCTATGTCGACAAATGTCTGCTTTTATTTTGTAAATTATAGGCATGGGGACCTATATTAATACCACATTTACATCAATTATCAATCGATACGTACGAGTTTTAACTGCAAACATTTTGTCCCACGATTCGCACTAGAAACTTAGATTGAACACAAATCGCTTAAAAAAACCCGCTTCTTAGTGACGCAGTGCTACTTGATGATTATCATTTTAAGTAAAGACATAAAGTAAACAAATAAACATGGTATAGCTGTCAGTCGTTTTGATCCCTTGCAAAGCCAAGCATTTAATTATAGGTCATTTGCGCGTACAAAAATTTCGGCCAGTTCCGACCACCGCTGGAACCTTTACTAGGTGTACTTTTTTAGGTTTCTTAACTATACCTTTTTATGCTATTTGATGGTGACAGATACTATGTAAATGGGAAGCCTATAGAATTCGTCTACGAGCTATACGAGCACTTCAAAGCTCCACACGACAGTTCCTACCTTGTCAGCTCCAACTCCCCAAAGTCATACTTCGTCATTATTTCAATTTGAAGCAATAAATTGATACCAAAATTTTTAATAGCATTGTTGGGCAAAAATAATAGACATCTGTCTCGGCGTTTGGACCAATCGGTCTTTTTCCGCGAGATACATCGCTATATGGTAGTGTCATCTTTAACGCAAGTAGCAAAGTATTAATGTATGTTACACCATCCTACATGTTTTCAAATGAAAGCCGAATTGAAGCCTAATCGATTAAAAGAAAGTCTGCTAATTTCCGTGCACCAGATCAAAAGTTACATAGATTTTAAGCAAAATGACGAATATTCCCTAAATATCATCAAAATTTAATTTCCGGCTATGTTTGATGCTCTCCTTAAAATCGCTATAACTTGCGATCAAAGGCACTAAATTAAACAAATTTTGTTTTTCAATCGAAAGGGCTGGACTCTAGTCTTCGTTTAAGCTGGGTAAAATCAGTTTGTCTATACACACTAAAAGTAGACATGTTTTTTTATTTTATTGCCTAAAATTTATTAAAATGAATCGCCGCATATAACTTTTAAGGAATAAATTTTATAGTGAATTTACTTGAGGTATTTGTTTCAGATTTTATTTACAATGGAAACAATACAAACTAAAATTTTTATAACTAACTTTTTTTCGACAAAATTTGAAGCTCATCTGAGAATATTACGGGAGAATCACCCATATATATAATATTTATAAAACTATCATTATTACCGAACTAATTTAGTACTTTTTTTTGGTCATATTAAATATTTTAAAAATTAATTGTAAATATGACTTCATAACATGATGAAATTTCGAAATTATAACTTGATATAAGCGAAGAGAAAATATGTTTTTATGTATTTTATGTACAGATTTGCACATCCTTTTATATTTCCCTTTCTTCTGTCATAAATTTTCAAAAGTAATTTCCTCTTAAATTAATACTATTTTACAATGTAATTTAAGACAAAATTGATTCAATAGACTTATGACTCAATCATCTGTATATATTCATCCAGGAACATGTTGGAATTACTTTTTACATTGACATATTATATGAATTTATACCGCATAACATATTATTCTATGTTCAACCTTCGCTCTGCATTCTCTACTTTACATATATGTTTGCAGGATCCCATATATTTACATAAAAAATCTGCAGTTTCCCTTGTAATATGTTAATAGCTCCATCTGCATATCTTTCCATTATCTCCTTATTCTATGTTTCTGACTAATCTTATTGTTTCAGTGAATTTTTAGTTTTCATACTGTAACACCTCCTGCATGGTTCTAAATCCACTCATTGTCTATATCCTCTAATCTAATTTTATCCAGAAAATTTCTCTAGTAATCATATTAAATGCTGTTTTAAAGGCTTTAATCACATTGTATAATTTATTGCCCCCATTTTTATTTAGATTTTTTTCGATCTCACTATCTAGTAACAAATATGTGAATTATCTTCTCTGAAGCCTTGTTTTTTTTAGGCTAACTCTCCTTTAATATTGTACATTATATAAGCTTATTTTTTAACTCTTTAAGCAATTTTTATGGGTAATATCTTGAATACTATACATATAATAACGCAACTACCCTGCAGTTTTAAACGTCCCCCAATTTAATGACCTATATAGCCTTGACAAAACTCTCCCACACTTTGCTGTTGATTCACATACTACTTTTTTCGTAGCTCGTATAACATGCCTAATTGTTGTCTCTTAACAAATTTTTAAAACGATTCTTCTATGGCTCTTTATTTTCTCCCATGTGATTTTTTACAGTTTAAATTTTTCAATCTTTTTCCAAAACTCACTGCTTTCCGCTACGTTGCAGCGTTGCTTACTTTTTATCGGCTTTCTCAATTTTTCGATCTCAAAAAAAATATTTTCTACATCTTCTTGTGGAGGAAGCTTTGTACCGGTGAATAAAAAATTTTTCAGAAATACGTTAGAAATGTTTCATATAGTGTCTAAAATGAAAAAATACCATTTTTAGAAAAAGTCTGTCTGTGTAAGTGAGTGTGTGTGTGTGTGTGTGTGTGTGTGTGTGTGTGTGTGTGTGTGTGTGTGTCTATGTGTGTGTGTGTTTGTGTGTGTGTGTGTGTGTGTGTGTGTGTGTGTGTGTGTGTGTGCGTATGTAATCAGTCATATCGCAGGAACCCAACGGTCGATTTAAATGATAAGGGGCTTAAAATTTCTGATTTAACCTCTTTATGGCGGCTTGGAAAAAAAATTGAAGTTTTATACCTTATAAAGGTTTTTATAACGACTTTTATGGTCAAATAACAGGTTTTTTACTTCGTCAAGAGTAGAAAAAATTTAATTTGAACTATAAATGGTAACATCTGATAGAGCTTTTAAATAGCTTAATGTACCATTTTTAATCATTTCGATAACATATTTTGTGAAGTTTTTATTAAAGAAATACTGAGATTTTTGTGGGAAATTACTCATATCTTAGAAACCTTTCGAGTGATTTTGATGATTCAAGGCTTAAAATATTTGTTTTTATATCCTTGTAATAATCCAAAAAAAGTTTAAGTTTTATACTTCATTAAGGTTTTTATAACGATTTTTATCGTCAAAAAACAGGTTTTTTTACTTGTTTAAGGGTGAAAAAATTGCAATTAAATTTTACAAAAGTAACGTTGGATACAGTTTTAAAATAGCTTTATTTTCCATTTCAAGTCATTGAAACAAAATATTTTGTTCCGTTCTTATTAAAGAGATACTTAGATTTTTGTGGAAATTTAATTATATCTTAGAAATTTTTTGAGTGATTTTGATGATTAAAGGCTTAACATATTTGTTCTTATATCATTGTAATTCATAAAAAAACAAATTACGTTTTATACATTATTAAGGTTGTAATAACGATTTTTTATGTCAAATAAGCGGTTTCTTCTACTTTTAGAGTGAAAAACTTAAAAATGCTTCAATAATTGTATCCCCTTTAGTATTTGAACACTTACATTTTGGACGAAAAAATTTTTGCTTACCCCGTATCGTTTTATCGTATTGAAGAAAATCTAATTTTTTTTTTTAATCAGTGATTTTTAAATTTGTGATATATTGGCGAACTTAGAGAAAATACGTAATTGGACGCGTCGGTCGAAGAAAAACTTATAATGGTACATTACCATCTATTTTAGCATTGCAAAGTACCGTTATTAGGTTTTCTTCGTCCGAGGCATCCAATTAAAGCTTTTATTTTCGAATAGTCTATTTTTTCGAAATTTGTATGTTTCATTTGGACTATCAAAAGCTGAGATGTTCATCTCAGAAACCCTTAAAATGATTTATTTTACTTATTTACTGCAGCTGCTTATACAAAATTTGAGTTTCATACCTAATGAAGTATTTTATAACAATGTTCATGGTAAAAAAAAAATGGTTTTTTACTCTTCTAAGGGTTAAAAAATCGATTTTTAAGTTGTATATAGTAAGATTACAATAGATTACAAGGAATCTTGCCTTGACAGAGTTCGTGAAGTACTAGCTTGCTGGATATTCTATTTATTTTATTGAAAAATAGCTGTATAAATATTGATCTGTCAAAATAAGGTTGCTGGTAAGGTAGAAATTGTTGCTAATGAATTTTTATTTTTCAAACACAATAGTTATACAACCTATGAGATTACTCGCGTTCGTAACTTTATACCACAATGTAGAGCATGAAATCAGCTTCTTTTGACATTTTAAATCATTTTATTATTTTATTTGAATTTTTTTTAGGTAAATAATATCAGAATAATGTTATTGAGGAAGTTGTTTGCTTATTTATTGGCAGCGGTTTTTCCTTTTGTTGAACTGATGAATTTCAGTTCCTATGTTACCTCTGCAATTACATTAGGTAACAGGTCTTATTTTTCTATGATATTTATTTTATCTTGGGTAATTATAGAATCCAAATAATTTTCGTCTATCTATTATAGTTTTTTAAATGCTTATATTTTTTACATTATTTCCTGCGATTTTAGAGGTCACCGTTAGATGATTAGACTTATTTCTAGTTACGACTTAAAGTCTTACCAGCACTGTAGGCGTCTGTCTTTACCTCTAGATCTAATACAAGATTAGAATCATTCTGTCCTCTTCTCCCAAATTATCTATACATCCGTCCTAATCTTCGCTTGTATACCCATTTTTTATCACTAATGCTAAGTTTCAGCACAATTTCGATACGTTCTCGCTTTCACTGTGCAGATAATAATCCTCTGACTTTCTTTAGCTGGAAACATAAGAGTCTGTTTCTATTCGCTGGTCTACTAACCTATCATTTAAATGGTCAGCTATTAGAATTCTTTCTCTGCCTCCTACTAGGTTAAGATTATGATAACATATCATCTTAAATAAATATTAAATTTCCCGCACAAATTTGTTTAATCGATGTTGTAGTTTAAGAGATAATTTTTGTAAATTTATAAATCAAATATATTTTTGGAAACAATTGAAATAATAATAAAAATATTGCTTTATATGACTGTACTGTAAATGTCACAACTGTACGCGAAAATTTTGACGAAATGTCAAAACCTATTTATCCGTAGCAGTACCTCTTGAGTAGTGTGGAAACCTGCTTTACAAAATAAAATTTAATAATTAAACTGTCATTTTATTATACGTTTATGACTTCTTTGTATGAGAAGATAAGTCGGGGAGTATGTGGGAAATATAGGGAAGAGAAAAAAAAAATTGATGGAGGACAAGTGCTGGAGCGGGGAGGGGGGAGCGAGGGGGAGCTGACCCATGAAAAAGTTAAGTCAAAAATTCAGTAAAAATTAGCAAATAACTCCGTTATTTGTGGGAGAGCTGAGAGGAAGCTGCGGGGGAACGTCAGGGGAGTGTGGAAAAATGTGGAAGAAAAAACTAGCAGCCCTACACAATACAACTATATAATATAGGTAGATATAGATATACATGTAAGTATTTTAATAGTTCAGTTCTGGTAAGAACTCGCGTTTGTCTCATAACTCGAGGCGTTTGCGAGTGCCGGTATGATGCTTAGGTCATTACGGAAAGAAATCAAGGGAAGGTAAAAAAAAAGATAACGATTGCCGTTCTCGGCGTTACAATATCACACTTGGCCTCAAGAGTATCCAAGTATATTGTATTTAGTTGATTGATTATGTAGAAGGTGAACCAAACATAAAATACAATTATTGTTAACTCTTTATTATTTTTCTTATGATCAGAATGAATCTTATCTTAAGCAGTCGATGCTTACGAAGCTGATAAGTTTAAGAGTTCTTTGATATGGTAATGTACAAGAATATATCCCGTTTCAACTGTTTTAAGCACAGAAAAAAATCCTATACTAAAATTACCCCGCTTAGCATATGAATTATCCGAACTATGGTAGTCGCAGGGATTTAGTTCATTTATTTACTTATAAGTAAATAATTCAAATGAGCCGATTGTGTAACTGGCTATTAATTGCTTGGAATTTCGGTTATATAATTTAAAGAAAAAATGTAGAGTGGTAAGCCGATTACGTCACTTCAGCAATTAATTACTTGGCATATAGTTTATTCACTTGATAAACAATATTCATGCTAAGTAAGCCGCTTCGGTCTCCAAGAAATAATTACTTGGCATTAATTGGTTAGTTTTTGATAAACGGTAGTTAAACCAAGCAAGCCTATTGTGTCACCAGAGGTGTAATCAATTAGAAATAAGCCAAGCTAGCCGATTAGGTAACCAAGGATTAATTAATTGGCATATAAATTGTTTAATTAACAAACAACATTGAACCCAAGAAGGTCGATTGGGTGACAGGAGTTCCATTGCTTGGGATTTAGTTTAATTATTTAATCAATAATAGGTAAGTCAAACAAGACAATTAGGTAACTGGGGATCGATTAAATGCGATTTGGTTTATTTGAGTATGATAAAGAAAGTGTAGCCTAGCAAGCTGATCGGGTAGCTGAGGATTAATTGCTTGGGCTTTCTTTTTTTTTTTAATTAATAAAGAATAAGCCAAAACAGCCGATTGGGAGACTAGGGATGGATTGCTTAGAACTTAGTTGATTAAATTATTAAACAAAAGTGAAGCCAAGCAAGCTTATTAGGAAGCTAGGAATCCATTACTTTGCATATAAATTATTTTATTGAGAAACAAAAATACAGCCAAGCAGGCCTATCGGGTCATCGGGGATTAATTGCTTGAAATTTAGCTTATTTAATTTCAGAAAAAAGTATAGAGTGGTAAGCCGATTGAATCACTAGAGCAATTAACTACTTGGCGTATAGTTCATTTACTTGATGAAAAATATTTATGCCAAGTTAGCCGTGTGGGCTTCTATGGATTAATTACTTGTCATTAATTGGTTTGTTCTTTAATAAACGGAAGTTGAGCCAAGCACCCTTTTGGGACATCGAGGATGTAATTAATTAAAATAAACAATATTTATGCTAGGTGAGCCGTTTAAATCTCTGGGGATTAATTACTTGGCATTTGGTTTGTTCTTTAATAAACAGAAGTTAAGCAAAGCAAGCCTATCGGGTCACCGGAGATTGATCGCTTAGAATTGAGTTTATTTATTTATTTCATAAACGAAGAGCCAAATCAGCCTATTCACATATAAATTATTCAATTGACAGGCAGATATAATTTTTTTACCACGGAAACAAAATTTTTCGGAAATTTTTAAGAAACTTCATTGAATACTTAGGTCGGAGTTGCTTGTAATCATATTCTAAAGTAAATATCAAATTTTTTAGTGCCATGTGGTTATCAAAAAAGTGAAGTCAAAATAGCTGGTAAAGTACAAGATTATGTTGTAGGAAACTGAAAATTCTGATGATGATGATCATGATGGAAATGATGATGATGACGATAAAGACAGCCACCTGAATAAGAGAGACTGGTAGAAATAACAGTAATCGATAAAGTGCGCCCATTAATGAGATTGTCTTACAAAAGATGAACCATAACTTTTATCCCATGCATTCTAGACATTAAATGTAAGGGTTAAAAGTTTCTTAAAATCTTATCTGAAAGCCAAATAACCAATTTCAAAGTATAACAATTAGCCCGAAAAATTATTAATTTCTGGTGGTGACCATTATGTAGAAATATAGAAATATTATTGTTTGCGGGATATATCCAGAGACGTTTCCATCAGTGGCCATATTGTGATCACCTATTGTTATCTTCACTAATCACTTTCATCCTTGCCGTTGCTGTGGATTGTTTTCTATTCCTTATTGCTATAGCCTTCTAGTAAATCTCAAGACTGGCTTTTTCTTCTTTTCTTTTGTGGCTCTTTGACTGATTCAAGAGAAACATTCTCACTGAAACGTGAACAGATAAACATTCATGCCTGGGTACTGTAGAGTTTGAATGTTGGCAGTCTTTACCTGTAAAGATAGCGATGAGGCCAAAAATTGCTGTAACTATCAGACTGCACAAAGCGAACCTATTTTTAAATTTGAATACTTAATTTTAAACTTTGCTGAGTTTTCAAGGTGATTGTTAGTGCCTAAGGAAAACAAAGTTATAAGCGTCCTGTCGATAAGAATACAACTTGCTGTCATATCATAAAATGCTTGCATGCCTACTAATTCTTTTTACAGATAAGACCTGGAAAAAAAAACACAAAGTATCTTTCCTTTATAACACCGAAAATTTGTTTGAGATTGTTACTTAAGTGTACTTATCTGACATTTGCCCGTTAGTCCATACTTATGGGCTCTTGGACAAATACTGATGCACTTAACTCTAACAAGGAAATATTAATAATTGACGTTTCATGATTTGTTTGATTTTAATTTGTTATTTACGTAAATTAAAACAACTTTGTATGTATACCATTAGAATAAATAACAACATATGGCTGTTTCAGCGGGCTGCTGGTTCGTATGTATATAGCTGTACTCACTAAACATGAGATAAAGTTACACGATGCTGGTATCTGACCGTAACTTTCGACCGGGGCAAACCGGGCCTCTTTACCCAACACTGTTTTCCAGCCACTAACCCTGAATGGAAACATTGCATATTGTATCTTCTTGGTCGACCAGAGATGGCGGTAGGTATGCAGGGCAGCCGAGCTTTTGCAATGAAATAAGTGACCAAGAGAGGGAAAAAGAGAGATAGAGAGAAAGAGAAGGAGAGAGAGTAGAGCTGTAGAGGGCACGGATAAAGAGGATCATGCAAAACCCTCCTACCACACAGGAGTGGTACTGTCTAATTTTTTTTTCCAATTGGGACATACCAATTGTCTTCTTGAATACTTCTTGAGAAATCTAAAATATAAAACAATGTTGGTATCAAGTAAATAAAAGAGTTACACAACATGGCCCCTGAAGACCTTACATAGGCCGCAAGCAGTGACTCTTGCTGATTGACGGAGCACACGGCGGGCGATTGAAAAAAGTTTGGGTTGATACACAATCAAAATGATAATTATAAATAAATTTATTAATAATGAATAAAACTTTTGCTTCGTTTCACGATTTCTCTATTCAAGTAATACTGACAGCTATTTTGGCAGTTACGCCATTGTCAAAGGTTCGACATACACCTTTGACAATGGCGTAACTGCCGAAACAGCTGTCAGTATTACTTGAATAAAGAAATTGTGAGACAAAGCAAGAGTTTTGATCATTATTAATACATTTATTTATTAATAACATTTTTATTTAAAATTTTTCACCAACCTCCAAGCGAGAACTCAGTTGATCTGATACACAGTACCGTTCTCGATTGCGGTGGCTTACCACTCGTACCAGTGACAATACTAGCAGGAGATTCAGAAGTCTATGAATCGAAAACAATAAATCTACGCAACTAAAAACAAATAATTCTTTAGATAAATAGTTAAACCTAATGGAATAGCTAAAACCAGATGAGCTAGAGTGCCTACTTGCCATGCTCTTTAATCATCAACCACATTTTAAAAACCAAGAAATTGGAATAAATTACTCTTATTCACTTTGCTAATAAATTATAATTAATATTATTAACAACGAAAGCAATAAAACCATATAACCTAGAGACGAGAGCGCTTTCAAGCCTCGCTTACTAAATAATAAAGCTCTTAATATTAAATAAAATAGTAAAACCTAGATAACTCAGAGATGCTACTTGCCTGATTTATCTGTTGAAATGGCTGTTGTTTATAGCTTAATTTTCAAAACCGAATAGCCCAGAGTGCTCGCTCGCCTCATTTATTCATTAGTCGTTAATAAAGCCTTAATCATTATCCAAAAATAAAAATCTAATGACCTAGAGAGCATACTTGTCCTATTAATTTATTGGAACGGCTGTCATTTATATCTTACTATCTCAAATCTAAGGACCCAGAGTGCTTACCGCCTAATTATTATTTTATTAGGCAATTATCTATTATTATAGAACAAGATATGTGGGGATTTATCCGAAACAATAAAACCCTACTAATCATAGGATAGCATTTCAAAAAACGCCTACCCACCAGAAGCAGCCTCAGTAAGTCCAACCGTCTCGTCATTAAGGTCAGTCTACAATCACCACATCAAAACATATCGCAGTCACTTAAGTAACTAATAAATATTCTAAAACACAACCGTTAACCTTATAACCCAGCGCGCTTCAGTATTAATGAATAAATGATCGATTGAAAAACAACCTACATCCTAATAAACCAGATCGCTTCTAGGTTAATAAATAAAAAATACATGACAAAATAACTAAAAACGAATGACCCAGAGCGTTTTTAAATTAGTAAATAAATAAATTTTGCTAGATTAATAAATTATTAATCCATATCAAATAAACTATAACCAAATGACTCAGCGTGCTTCCGGATGAATAAATAAGTAGAATATAACAAATTACCCACAAAAAAGTGACACAGAGGGCTTTTAATCAATAGATAAGCAGATCTATAATAGATTACCTATAACTGAATGACCTGGCACGCTTATGGATGTATTGATATTCATTCTATGATAAAAAGTCTCGTATCTAAAGCTCATCGGGAATGGTTTACGTGAATTTTACGTGGTTTTTATGTGAATTTTACGTACATTCCATGCGAATGTCGCGTGGAATCAATGTATAACAGTCCAACTGGAGCTCAAGTGGAATAAAAAGCAACAAATTTCGTTCATTATTACTGTTTGATTATAAGAAGTCTTTTTTAGTATTCATATAGATATATATATGTAATATTCCAAAATCTTCTAATACATTTTTGTTCCTGATGACAATATTATACAGGTAGCTGTGTACATCTTTAAGGATTATAGGGTTAACGCACTTTGTTGTATTATTAATTTTTCTTCTCAATTGTATTAAAATATGGCTGAAATAGAAATAACTTAAGGTTATGTTGTCATGTCTATCCAATAATCAGTATCCTTTACTTGTTGTAGTGAACGGTATCATAGTTGACATACAATTAAATATGTATATATATATATATATAAGTACATTGTCTTCAGAAATGGAGATGTACGTAGGCAATGTTTTTGAAATCTAACACAAATATATATATGCATAAATTCAATGTTTGGTACACTGTTATAATGTCAAAGAATGCATGTGTTATGTGTATGACAATTCTGTTACTACGTATGGTAATGATAAACAAATGTAGTCATTCAAGTTTGTAACCTCAAGCTGATACAATCTGTTTCTTTCTGCTAATAAAGTTTAAGTTCGCTTTTACAGAAGGTGGTGTGTTTTTATCATCACGCGCGGTCGTAATAATATAATAAAATAACGCTTGCTATGATCCAATAGTAACAATCAGCAAATTATTTTTATTGTTTTCAATTTCATGTGGACTCCATGCAGAATCTATGTAGAAGACATGTAGAAGCTATTCGCTCCGAAAATGACCGCAGCACCCTCCTCTCGTGGTCAAAGCTAGGGTTCAGACGGTACGTAAGGGTATCTTTCTACATGTGCATGAGAAAAAAAAATGCTTTTATAAAAAAGAATCATTATGTTTATAAAAATGATCCAAAATTATTTAAAGTAGAAGATCCTTAACGTTATCATACTATTTTGAGCAGTAGGTATGCCTCGAATAGCATATAAAAACTATGTATTACTTTTTAATTCAGAGGTTATAACAGATTAGAAACTTTTGAACTCGCTAATACACTCGTACGTCTGCTACGTATACACTGTTACACATCTGTGTGACACGTGCAGAGCAGACAAAATTACTGTTTTAGCATTTAGATTCTCTTTAAATTAATGATTACTGACAAAGTCTTAACATTACACCAACTTGTATGTTTAGCTGGCTTGCCTTATATGATTGGGAATGAGTTTTTCAATAAAATTCCGATTTATCAAGATATTCGATAAAATCAAGATTTTTCTCTTTGTTTGGTATACAGGAGTACCGTCAGAGCACATTTATTCGCCACCATAGACACTTGTGTAGAATCTGTTATCCCCTTCAATTTCATTCTCAAAGCGAAAATGGAAGTCACATAGAATCTACGTTGGCTATTCACGTGGACTCGAGAGACTTGGTTATTGATTTATTCATCAATCCAGAAGTGCCCTGGATCTTTTAGTTACAAGTTACTTGTCATGGATTATTTATTTATTAATCCAAAAGTGCGCAGAGTCATTAAGTTAAATCTTTGGCTACGGATTAATTAATAATTACTTAAGTGCCTGCGATGATGGCTTTATTGTGGCGATAACCCTAACGGCAAGACGCTTAGACATGCTTGGACTGCTTTTGGTTGGAGGGACTTTTTGAAATACTATGCTTTGATTGGTGAGGTTTGATTGTTCAAGATAAATGTCCGCATATCTAGTTTTATAAAGATACATAATTCCTACATCAAATGATAAATAAAGCGAGTGAGCACTGGTTCAATAACTGGTAAGAATGGTAACCTACTGTGATCGAGAGGATGAAGAGAATTGTGTCTCAACTTAAATTGTTGTGTGTCAGCAAAAATAAAGTACGTAATACAATTTAAGTTCAGGGACGATTAAATGCATTTCATTACAAAATTACTGAAAAACCCCTTCGAGGTCACCTAGATTCTTATATCTTGATGGGTTTCTACTCTGACCAAGTGCACTCTTTAACGTCAAATAATTCTGTCCACCAGATTTTTTGGTATCGTAAAGTTGCCTAAGTCTCGGCTGGCAATAGTCTTGTTCACTACGGAGCAAAAGTTGCGTATCTACATTCGCATGATATTTAGTATTCCATGCCATTAAGTTAGGGTTTCTATTCTCCTACCCTGTATAGGTATATGTAAAAGATGTTGACCTGTAAGCTACGGATGTATCTTTTAACTTCTAAATGAGGAAAAATTATTGCTCGTTGGAGTTTGCTTTTAGGAACTCATTTGAGTATTATGATCAATGTGGTAAGGCAAAAGCGAGTAGACGAACAAAGTAATACGGTCATGCATATTAGATTGACTGTTCTTCAAAGAGCACTGCGGTAAGCCTAAGACAATGCAAGTAGTAAAATAAAATATTTTTAATAATTCTGAACTTACCTAGGTTCTACATTTTTAGATTAGAGACACGTAGGACAAAACTACACATCAATAAAGGGTATGTGATACTACTTGACTTGTCTAGCATGAACAGTCTATTTTCACGATGAAATCAATGCTCTCTGGGGTCAATTTGTGTGATTAAAAGCTCAACTGTCCCCAATATCTTCCTGAATTCAGTGCCACTGTGACCGTAATAAGTAATATCCAGTACTCATCTATTCATTCATTAATTTTTCAGGTGAACAGTCACATGTTTTCATTCAAATGGTGAGTCTTCAAGAACTGCTTCAATCCAGAGGCATTACATAAGTGATTTGAGTATCCGTAGCTTCTCGATCCTATGAGATACAACAGTGAAGGAGCCGCATGCAGACTTTAAAGATGATCCAGGGCATTTTAGTTGATTTTTAAGATGCGTTTGTTGAGACAAAAAGTAAGAGAATCGTAGAAAGAAAAAAGGGATTAAAGTAAAGAGCAATTGCAAGAAAAGCTCTGTTTCGGCTCTACCTCTTTTCATTTACAAACTTCTTTCATAATATCTGAGCTCTTTCACTCGATACACTTATTTTTTCTAACTAGATCAATGTCTCGTTACATTATACTCTTATTTATTCTGCAAAGCTCTCAAAAATGCATACTTATTTATACACCTATCCAGTTTTTCACTTTAATCTCTTGTCTCGTACAAAGTAATTAGGAGCTTTAGAGAGTATGAAAGCCAATTGTGACGTTTTCGAAAGGTATTTAGATAAAATCAGAAATAATTACTAGATAATTTATATGTGTAGCCCCTTGATTTAAAAACCTATTCATTATTTTTAAAACATACCAAAGCTTATCAGTACACATTACTAGACAAGAGAATAGGTTGATAAATAGTTTTGTGTGAGAAAATATGGAACCTTGTCGGAGAGCTATAAAAAAAAATGATAAATTCTGGGGTGGTAGTGCGTAAGTTTTTTTTCAACTCATAAACCTATATTACAGCATAGGCAGTTGCACTAAAGAAATGTTACGCACTGCAGCATTTAAAAGAAGCTTCAGCTGGTACAGAGAAAGAGTAGCAGATAAAAATGTGGAAAAGTTTGACTAGCTTTTAGCAGAATAAGAGTACAACTCGAACAGAGCTCAACTTGCTTTGCTTGTTACTTTTATTTTTTGGTGCCACCAACGATTATCTGTAAATATTTTGAAGCTTCGTTTCTTGACTCTGGAACCTGCTATCTATAATTTTGTAACTCCTTAATCATGAGTTTTACTCAACTGATTATGTATTAATGTTTTAGGTTGTGGCGATAGAAGCTGTAAAGAAGATTTTGCACGACTATACCAAACTCAAAGCACCGAATGAAGATATGATTGTCGTCACATTAATGTTTTATAAGCTGATTTCCAATCCTTCTTCTTTAATTTTTATAATCACGCAAAGTTTTAAGATTGATACACAAGAATTTTCATTAATTTGAACGTGATTACAATAAGAACCGGATTTAGTCGTTTTAAAAATGTTGATAGTAGATTTTGTTCTTTTGTTTGTTCCCATTCAATTGTAACTTATACATTTATGTATATATTGATTTTAATGCTTTTATAATAAATTTTTCAATTCATACAAGTGGAGTTAAATTAAATTTATAACAATACAACAGTACTAAATCTATGAGCATTAACTTTTCAAACTCTATGTCGACGACATTGTTACATCATAACACAAATACATAATTTGGCAATACAAATTTATGAATATGTAAAACATTGAAGTACTTTATTTTTGTACCCATAAAAAGGACTTGAAGATTTCTAATTTTTGGCATTAAAACTCAGAATATTATAAAGAGCAAATCGCGCATGCCCTTTATCAAGTTCCACTAAAGTGGGAATATTTATTAAATAGTAACTTCTCCTCTGTTGATACTTCTTCTAAGATAGCAGTACTTTATTTTAAGCTCTATCCAGAATCGC
Source organism: Copidosoma aretas (assembly GCA_030522625.1). Lineage (NCBI taxonomy): Eukaryota > Metazoa > Arthropoda > Insecta > Hymenoptera > Encyrtidae > Copidosoma > Copidosoma aretas. The sequence goes on from JAPYYV010000783.1 coordinate 19,753, forward strand.
AGAAGAAGATTAGCTGAATGTGTTTCTTAATTGAGTATATTGTAGTAAAACATTTATGCTACTGTAAAAGCCAGTTTACCTGCAGGGGTACTCATAACATCTCTTTCTTAATGGTAACAGCTATTTTTTGAAGACTATTAATTTTTTTCTCTGAATCAACTTATATGTCGGAAAATGATACCTCGCAGGGTGAGATATTCTTGCTCTGATAGATCATACAACTCAGCCATCACTACCCTGCAACGTTAAAAAATATAAAAAAAAAACGTTTTACGTGCAGGTTAGTCAGTGAGTTCCAGCTTTTAGAAAATAAAAGCCAAAAAGTTCATCTCCAATATAAATGAGTAATAAACAGATACTTTCTTACAGCAAGATGATCGTCATAGTTGAGAGTTATAAGGATTCGGAATTGCATAGTGCGATAACATTTAATTCCAACTTAGCATACTCAAACACGCGTATGAAGTTGATAATCATCTGCGATATTTTTTTATGTGAAATTTTTATTACAAATTTGAACGCAGCGCATTTCTACGAGGATATAGAAATTCAACCAGTGTCTTCATTTTTTACGCCGTCAAGGTAAAATGAACTCTAAATGTATGCTCAAAGAATAAAAAACTACTTACGCATGTATATCGCAAATTTTACATGGTAAATAATAAATAAACTATGTTCTTATCTCTTTTCTTATTACAGAAAATTGCACTGTTCAAAGACGTTGGATGCAACTTTGATGAGATTCTGTACACAAAATCTTCTCTTGCTTTTTTACTACCTTAACAAAAGCACATCGTGAAATCGATACGAGCTAATATTTAGGCTATTTACAAAAATTAGTCCAGTGGCAGTACGGACCAAAATATTCATTTATATCTTCATCTGAAAAATAATTGCCAAAGTTTTATTTTACTGATATTTATTGTCATTCCGTCTTGTTTCTGTTTCAAAAAATGGCTTTTCAACCTACAGATATTAATTGAGCACGTATACGAGGCTTGCCTGATGCTGGGACGAACGGAGCAGCTATTGCTCAGTAGCTAAATAGCAGTCAAAATACTATTCAAAGATGAAATATAAAATTTGAACTAGAAAATGAAGATTAAGACTATATCGCCCATGGTTAAGATTATATCGCTCAAGATGACCAACATTGTAAGCAGCATTGATTAAATCTTATTATTTTAATTTTATGCAGAAAATATTGTTAAGAAAAAAATGCATTGTTAATTTCTATGGTGATAATATAATAGTGATAGATTTCGTTTCTTAATAATTAAAATTATTGATTTTCTATTTTTTCTGATAAAAGTCATATCTATTTAAAAAAAACAAAAAAATAGTTAACTATTTACATGCCACCAAGAATTTTATTTTTAAATCATGTTTGTGCCAGCATCCACTTTAAGACAAATTTTTTTAAATAATCATGCTGTTTCCAATTATCAGACACTAAAATGACTCCAAAAATCGATGATGAGCAAATAGGTAAACTTGTGGACAACTTGAGACAAGATCGATTTCAACCATTACAACTTATACCAGATAATCTTAATTGAAATGTAACCTGTACCACTATTAGAAATAATATTACAACTAGAACAAAATTAGAATGTCGTAAGGCAGCTAATAAAGTGCAACTTCTAGAACAACGCATGATAGCAAGACTTAATTTTGGAAATTTAAATTAAAATCACACTGAAGAGCAGTGGAAGACAACAGTTTTTTTAGAAGAGTTACTCAAGCGTATTAGACTTGGGTAATCGTAGATGGACGAGGTGAAATTATTGACGTTGGGCATAGAATAAACGCTGCTACGTACGCCCAGATTTTAGCTAACGTTCTCCTTCCATTAGTTGAAGTGCGTTTTTCAGAGGAAGAAAACATCAAAGTTGTCGAAGACAATAGTGCGGTACACACTAAATCCAGAAAGATATTGTGAATAGTTGAAGTTTTATTTACACAATTTGATACAAAGTGGCATTATTATCAGTGAGTAATGAAAACACATACTTATAAACACATACGTCAGGTCAGGCTACTTCTGGTATCATGGCAGTGCTATGTATAGTAGGGTGCCCGTTACTTACCGATTTCAACTTTTTGGTCATCTACCCCCTGGAATCTCTTCGTTTTATCCTAAAATGATAATCCATATCCTGAAAACCCGAAAATTTTAGATCTAACACGTGCCCTTAGACGCAATTTGATTTCCCATTTAAATAACATGGTATTTTCAAACTTCAACCTTCTTTGATTTTTTTGACCACTTTAAGTATTTTTTCTGGATTTTTAAATCACACCATTGAATAACGTATCACTTGGACTTGATTTATTGATTTTTTACAGCTCAATTTGAGCACGTTGAAAAAGTTCGATTTTGGCCTTCGAAGCCTGCGAAGAACAAAAAATCAAAAATATGATATTTTTTGAACTTGCTTATTTTGAGCTGGAAAGAATCAGTTAATGAAGTCCAAGTGACATTAAATTCAATGGTATGATTCAAAAATCCAGAAAAAATAAGTGGTCGAAAAAATCAAACAAGGTTGAAATTAAAAAATCCTATGTTTTTTAAATGGGAATACAAATTGCGTCTAAGAGCACGTGTTAAATCTAAAATTTTCGGGTTTTCAGGATATGGATTATCATTTTAGGATAGAACGAAACGATTCCAGGGGGTAAATGACCAAAAAGTTGAAATCGGTAAATAACGGACACCCTAATATATAGTAATAGTCTGCGAAGGTATATATATATATTCTTTAATACCCCTTCTAGTAAGTTTTCATAAAGCGTTGATTCAAAAAACATGCTTTATCAACCGTGCTTCCGCTTTCAGTTACTTTTATTCATTTACCCTGCAGATTATGGGCCGCATATTTTTCGATGCAGCTGTGCGAAATAAGACTTGATACATAATTCACGCGTTTTTTAGTGGATCCAAAATCTTAAATGCAATGATGCAATGTTTTTCATTGTATTAAATGGTACCCGAAGAAGCAAGGTTATTTTAAAGCACGTAGCTAACACTTTATCCGACAAAAATGTCAAACACACTAGATTACCTGCCTCTGATTGCAAAGCTAAAAGGCATGTAAGACTATAGTGACTGAGCATTTGGTATGAAAATGTATCCAGAACATAAAAAACTTGTAATGTTACATCGAAAATGACACTGAAACTACCGCTACTCATAGGAATAGCCAGAAAGCCAAAAGTATATTAAACCTTGCAGTCGATCGATCAGTATACATGCACATAAAAGATACATCGGAGGCCAAGGACGTCTGGACGAGAATAAGAAATGTTTTAAAAGACTTATGACTGAGTAGAAAAGTCAGTCTTCTAGAAAAATTATTGTCAACTTGTTTAGAAAACTGTACGACGCCGTACGAATATGTAGGAAACATTTGTTCAACTGCAGTTTTAGGTGCAGTAATCAATGGGGATACAATCAAAGCAAAAACCCTGCAAGATGTGAGTATTGAAAGACATTCAAAAGTGGATGACTCGGTTTTTTATTCAGATAAACTCAATAAACACAAAAACTACAATAATAGAAATCAAAAAGCTAATAGCCCTAGATGCTTTAGTTGTAACAAACATAATTATATCTTAAAATATTGTGAATCACCGAAGAAGCATGGCGCAAATACGAATCATGTGAGTGTGTGAAAAAATAATGTAGGAACAGATACATCAAAAGGTAAAGAGAAAGCACTTGTAGTTGCTTAGATATGGTTAGCCAGCCATAAAATACCAGGTTGCTCAGATTGGTACTTGGATTCAGGAGCTACACGTCACATATCACCTTACAAAACTTTATGCAATAATTTGGAATTAATTAAAAATAAAACAGCTAGAACAGTTAATTAGAGGACTCTGCCTATACATAGAAGAGATATCTCTGTAAACGCTGTGGCCAAAAACTGTATTCAAACAGTACTTAAAAAAATTTACTGTACGTACCAGAATTAAAGCCGAATTTAATATCAGTAAACATCCTAACTGACAAGGGCCTAAAAGTACATTTTTACGAAAATATCTGCAAAATTATACTTTAGTCAAACGTTTTAGCTACTACTACAAAGCAGGAAAGCATTTGAAAAATTATATTGTGTTCAAAGGAGAGGGATCTAGTTAAACGTCAAGCCAAGGACTCCACAGACGCAGACACCTGGCACAAACGTTTTGGTCACCTAAATAGAAAATATATATTTAAATTAAATGGATTGGCCGTCCATGATCACGTAGAAGCATGCAGACAGGTGCCTTGTGATATATGTCTGAAAGGTAAACAAACCCTCCTGCCTTTTCCAAAGGAAGGAAGAAAGTAGAGCTAAACAACTACTGGAAGTGGTGCGCACCGATGTCTGTGGACCAATGGAAGGCAAATTTCTTGGAGGCGAAAAATAATTTATAATCTTGAGAAACGAGTATAGCAGGTGCAAGACTGTTTATTTCTCGAAGGAAAAAAGTCAAGTAAAAAATTACATAAAGAATTACATGAAACAGCAGAAAATGAAACAAATAAATAAGTGTGAACAAAAAGGTGTGATGATGGCAGATAATATATTAATAATGATGTACAATTTTCTTGAATGGAAAGAAAAATGAGATGCTCAAACGTCTTGCCACTATACACCTGAAAAAAATTTTGTTGCTGAAAAATAGAATAGAACATCAGTAGAAAAAGGAAGATCTATACATTTAAAAAGATCAGTTAAAACAGTTAAAATCATTTCTTCTTCTCTTTCAGTTTTGTGATATAACGGCTTCGTAGGTTATTTTAGTGTCAACTGATAATGGTAAACAATGATTATTTGTAAAATTATTTAATTACTGTCGTATGTAACAGGTTAAGATCCGCTAGGGGTGCTGAACTACCTAAAGTACGTTCATGCCAAAATCACTTTAGTTACGATTGTCTTGAAATTGTAAGGATATGTTCTTTAGGTGTCAATGTATGCTACGTTAAAAATTTAGTGACCTGAGCGATACCGTTTCGAAGGTATACAATTTCAATGTAGATTCTTTCAACACGTCAATCCAATTCCTGAGTTACTAACGAGTGAGGATTTAATCGATAAAAAAAACGTTCTTTACAATCATTTTCAAAATGATTACAATGTGAGGGATACAACTAAGCTACATCTCCTGAAAGATTAGAAATATGGTCAGTACCATTTTAAAGATATCTTAATATGAAAAAAGTTGGCCATGTTTTCAGTATATGTTTAAAGTTATACAGTTCCACCCAACTTCTCGCATTATGATCAAATTTTTGATGATTTTTGTAAGTTTTCTGATATTAAAGTTATTGAGGTAATTCAAGTGTCAACTGACAATAATGAACATCAATTATTTTAAATATTAATAATCATCTATTATGCTAAATTAATTAAGTAGCACTAAGTGGTATAGACGTCCTTAGAGAAAAACTTAACTTTTCACAGTAACCAATATATTTGTTACCAAAATTCATTTTTTCAAAGTTGGATTTCGTCTAGTTGTACATACGCCTTTAGGCAGACGTAAAAAGATTATAGATCGTTTTTACAGATGACCTACGAAACGTCCTCATACTACGTGACCAATTTAGAAAACTGGGATCGCCAAAATGTCACGCTTGGTAATAAAAGCGGGGGGGAGGGAAAGTAGGTGGAAGGTCACGAAGTCTATTCAAAAGCTGCATTCTTTTATGTAGTCTATCTATAAACAACAAAAATGATTCTCTAGAAAAATACCTTTTAAAAAGCTTACAGTAGAATGTGTATTAGAACAATGCTTTTGCTAATGTATCACGATTTGTCTAATAATTTGATGACGCGATAGCTCTGACCTACATTCTGTGTGGTAGCTCAAAAACTACCTAAAAAAAAATATAATGAGAATTATCATTAGTATACTGATAGTATTATAAAAATACTAAGCGTACGAAAAAAAGGACCGACGTCTCCATAATATATCCTCTCACACATAATTATTGAAAATGCATCTGCTTCCGTGATATATGTTTTTGAATTAACAAAATCCGTATTACACTAGACCAATTAGAATAAGGCACTTTGCGCATGTGCTGGGGCAGACTGAGTAAGATCATGCAGATGTGCATACTATACATCGTAATACTGTAGATATAGTTCATATGACTTATCTTTTTCTTCTATACACCTGACCGATAGTTGAGCTCGTTAAACTCGTTTTTCTAATTCTAGAAATCTAATACGTGTACATCAATACGCATTTTACTTGTCATTCATCACTACTAATCATATATCACTAATTATTGAGCTTTACGTGTAATTGTGAATTTTTAATTATGTCGTTTTTTACTGCTGGCTTTACAACATCTTTGTAAAGTGCTATTAGGATTTGTTGATGAAGCATTCGATACAACAAAAGACGAATGAGTTTTTGTTGCCTCCAAGAGATATGTATAAGAATAATCCCAAGGAGTTGGAGCGTCTGACAGTTTAAAAAATCGAGGAGCTTCTCCAGCGTCAAACAAAGAAAAACCCTCGTCTGTTGAACTTTTTTGCAAAGGTTAGTTCTTAGAATTTTTGCTAATTGTTAATATACTTGTTGCTACAAATATGAGTTTTAACATACTATGAATATAAGTTAAAAGTTTGTGTAGTGTCTCGTCTTATGATTGGCTTTCTTTTTGTTTTTTATGTTTTTTTTTTTCATTTTTTGGACCTTGGCTCGCGATGAATTCAGCTACCTGAGAAAAAGAAATCTTTAGCGGCAAATGATAATCCAAAAGGGTACTCCACTACCGAATGCAAAATTAATGGTGCAACAGAAAAATCTCTATCCGTAATAAGCCAAGGTATAGCCAGTTGTTTTCTTCTTTAGTAAGCGTTAGTAAATTAGATTTTTTCACATAAACTTCTTTAATCCTTTTGTTCTATTCATATAATCATTTATATATATGAACAAAGATTTCTTATCATTTTTACAAATGTTTATGATAAAGCAAGATATATTAGTTTGTTTCCTAGCATATACTGAGAAGAATAAATCCTCTACTGATGATAAATGCTATGAATTGTTGTTGATTTCATCAATATTAAAAGGACCTTTAACGCTAAAGCAAGATGCTTTACAATCTGAGATTTCAGTTCTTGAAAAAGACAGAAATGCCATGGTAAGAAAACAAGATGCAGGACTTAGGGATGACGCTATTGAGAGAAAGATTTAAAAATTGATGTATCATGCTGATATTAAGACAAAAGAGTTGCAGAATGAGAAGGTCCAGGCAGAAAACACGAGGAAGCTTAAATTTTAACATAGAGCTGAAATCTTACAGCTTAAATCCATCAATTCTGATGTGCTCACTTTATCTAAAAGAACTAAGCCAGGGTGCTCTTTACTTAAGGAAAATTATACATGCCTTCTTGATGCTATCTGTAATATAGCAATGCATAAAAATTTAGCTGCTGATCAGCACCGCTTATAAATCCTCGGAGTATGTGAAACTCTCGAAAAATTGTATGCACGTTTGGTCAAAGAAAAATTTCTTATTTCACGAAAGTCTACTTGTCGTAGGCTAATTTAAAGACGTTCTTGAACTTTGAAAGGAAAACGCCATGCTACTACAGTGCCTGTAAGACTCTGCTGAGCCTAAGCTGACAGACACCGAGATTACTCTGGTCAACATTTCTGTAAAGCTGACATTAACGGCCTCAAAGAACTGGCATCTATCCTTGGATTTAAGCAGGTAGAAATTTTCCGCAACTATTTAAAAAAAAATTTTTTTGATTGATTACTTTCTTATAATATGCAAAATACTTTTTTTTTGTAGGTGATTTTTATCTCGCAACTCAATAAGGTGAAAGTACCAATCGGAATGACAGCTGCAAAAGATCAGGCTCCCGTTCTGATAATTCTAAACTACAAGGTCTGTCTTGATGACCGTAATTCTTCTGTTGCCACGTGTCATTTACTGACACCTTAAGTATATGCTGGCATTATAATTAAACCTAATTGCATAGATCGAAAATAAGCCGTGACATATTTTGGCCCAATTTATATTGCTATTCGTAGTGAGAAACGCCGTAGTTTAACGGCAACAATTCATGCTAAAGACTTGAAGAGAGTATTAAATTTAGATGGCGTTAGAATTGGAACCATCGGTCGGAATCGAAATATAGAGCCCATTCTAATTTTATCGGTAGATGAGGAGCTGGATGGTTGTCCTTGTTATAAAACAGTGATATCTTACTGCGTATCACACTTTCACTATTACCATTTTGGTGGGCTATTTCTTTTTACAAATGCACCTGGTTGATCAGCTTACAACCGAGTTGAGTAAAGGATGGCGACCTTGAGTCGCGAGTGAGCTATGGTGGTTTTTTCTTATAAACATTACAAGTCTCACCTTAACTCTCATGGAAAAACTGTCGACAAGGAGCTAGAAAATAAAAACTTTTAGCATGCAGCTGCGATTGACATGAGCATAGCTAAGACGGGGGGGGGGGGGGGGGGCAAAAAAAAAAAATTTTTATAGGGATTTTTTTAATAAAATTATTTTTTTAATATAA
>JAPYYV010000783.1:28334-39217 GCA_030522625.1 Copidosoma aretas
AAAAAAACTGTTTATAGGTGATTATTGTATATATATATATGTACATATACAGCCTACTGTTTGGCTGCCTACCTTAAAAATAATTTCTAGCTACGCCGATGGCGATTGAAAAAATTTATATCTATGCAAATAGTTTATTTTACTGGAATAATATCATAAAATCTGTAGATCGGATTGTCTTAGACTGTTCTTAGGTGAAACATTAGCTGAGATTTTGTCACAGATCATCATCGACGGCTACAGCGTTCTAGCTGAATACGTGTCCCCAGATGATGTTCATCCAGACGGAACACAAGTCTTGGACGCCTGATATGCAAATTACGTACGAGAGAGCCAGTGTTTTTGCAGGTAAATTACTCAAAAAGTAAATTTTTTCATCTGTAGTGCTATGCCTAAAATAATTGATGATAATCTCATTACATTTTTTCAGATTATCAAGTGCGTTGATGAATTCTGATGTGCTCCTCACTGTAGTAACCTAAAAAATATATTGTTCCAAGGTTTCTTTACAGCATCTTTTCCCATGTCTGAAGACCTATTGATTATACTTAATCCAAATAAAGCCATTTTAGAAAAGTTTCCATCTTTAGTAGTGCGTCTATGTATAACGCTACGTCCGAAGTTCTAACAGACTAGAGAAATACCGTACGATGGATACTGCCTATCTCTCAAAGCTAACGTTGCCGAAAGAACGTGCTTAAATTGGCGAATTTACTTTTTCTGAAAACATCGCGTAAACTATATGTGGATAATAATGTTCTATTTTTGTCGACAAATAAAATAGATTCAAAAGATAAAACCCGAAAAAACTGAATCTACATATTTTTAAGAAATACTTGCACAGCCGTGCAGTACATAAAGTATCCCTCGTGCAGCCCTTATGGGTACTTTCTTGGAAATCAAGGGAACTTTTCTGCGTGGAAGAAGAAAATGTCAAATTAATTGATGTTGAGGCCATTGGCGAAGAGAAAACCATTCCAGAACAAAATTTTGTATCTACCACGCCTATTATCGACGATGTGTCTAAGTGGATTGATGAAGCGAATATATACGTACGATTCCAATAAATAGTAGTTTGTTAATGATAAAAAAAAAGTTAAGTATTATTGATTTAGTTCCGAAACTATAAATGACTAAGATCTTTTTATTTGAATCATAATTATTATCATCATTATAATTATTTTACATCATTACTATTTATAAAAGTATTAATAATTACTTGTTGCTTTTACTTTGCAAGTGCAATAAAAGAAAAAAAAATGGATTGTTTTTACTTGTTTACTCTCCACTTAAACCGTTCAAAATAATTGGAATTTTAACTATGCAAACAAAAAAAGTAAAGATGCACTTCGAAAAAGCCATATTAAAATGAGGGCCAGGTGGTCCTAAATCGTACAACAGGTGGTCACCGGGAAATGGAGGGGGGGGGGGAGGTAAAATGTTGCAAAAAATAGGTCGAGTAGTATGAGTTTTTTCTCCAATTAGCACAAATCTTTCTTATATACTCATTTTAGTCATATTTTTTTTGCAACACCAAGTTTGAATGTACTCAATATATATCTCAAAGGAGTGATGATGTACTATCTACTATGGTATTTTTAACATATAAAGGAACAAAATGTCGTACGGACAAAATTAATATTCAAGTATAAAGTTTTTTCAGATTTTATAAGATACAACTATTTAAGACAAAAAATTAAAAAAATTTTACCTGAAAAAAACGAAATCCTGCTTGCAAAACATCAAAAGTCGTTTAAAAAACTTTTATATAGTCTGAAACTTACAATATATCACTGCACAAGTATTCAGATATGAAAACAACCATTATAAGCTTTTAATCAATAAAATTACACGCAGAATTTCTGAATTACAATTGATTGTTTAACGAAATTTTAGTATTCTTTTTATTAAAACGGAACAAATTAACGTAGAGACATGACGAAAAATAAATTAATAAAGCATAATTTTTAGTGCCTCATAAAATATGATTATTTAGAAAATAAGATAGAAATTTTTCACACTAAAGATAGCAACAATTATCTTTTTACACCATAAAAAACCGATATAGCATCCTCAAAAAGGTAAAAACTAGAAAATCGAATTTTGATCCATTATAAATATAAAAAGTCAAGCATTTTATGCCATGGATTAAAAATTTGTTGCGGGATTTCTTAAGTAGAAAAATTTATTTCAAAAAGCATAATACTTTTTTTTTTAAAAAAGCATTGATATATCAGCACAATTCTTACAAAAAAAAAAAATATCTTCATCCTCTACACTAAGTTACACATACAAAAATTTAATTAACGCAGCATAAACACATGACTGAACAAAATTTTTTTCCAAAAATCAATAAATCATTACAACCTTGATTGGGTATGCGTAAATATTTTTTAGTTACAATTTAGTACATTTTTTATACAATTTTACGCCCCAGATAATTTAAATATCTCGACAGGTCTCCAGGATATTACTGATTGCATACACATCAACACACTCATATACAAACAGTAAACATTTTCTGCAAATATTGTATTTTTATTCCCTACACCATCAAAATCATTAGTAATATGTTTTTGAAAAAAAAAGTGTTTCTTTAGATACAAAGCTTTCCTCATCAGAAAGCAAGAAAGTATTAAGTCTTATTAATTACAGTGATACACTTATTTCATTTTTCATAGGTTAGGATTATAGTATACACATTTATTAGAAAACATTTCTAAAAATTTAGTCTTTAACTGAAAGTTTTTCGTGGCGCAGGGGATTGACACGCAGAGCGTGTAGAGGGCAATGCCCCACTAGTATATATATATATACGTATAGTTAATTTTTGTTTTTAGTATATGTATGCATACATACATATATAACACATAAAATACACAAAACAAGAGCGCATATACATCAGGAGATTCTCCTAAACTGCCCAAGTGCCACCGCAAGCAGCTCGCTTGAGTGCTAAACACGACATTTTTACCGCGTTGTTTCGGCCTTAAAACATAAACAAAAAAATGACTACAATATGTATTCTGAAGCGTCCTGATCTTAGCTTTCGGATGGCGATAATAATTTTCACAGTTTCTCTTTAAGTAATCTCGAAAAATGCTAATTACAATAGAAAATGTATTTTATGCATGATCTTAAAATTTTTTTTTATTTTTTGATCATGCAGATCAAGAGATCAATTTTTCTTACTTCGATGAAGATCGTAAAAATAAGTTTTTTTCGTTTTTACAAAAAAATCAGGTGCAAAGCAAAGCGATATTCGTTCGACGTGTGCGCTAGCCGTGCGTCACCATTCCGCGACGTATCGGCAGTAGATTTTTGTGTCTGCAGCATTACAAATTGACAGATTTTAAAAATGAGTGGTACCTACCCTTATATTGTGTTTGTACATGTCAGTAGAATGCCCTCAATGGATGTAATCAGTTATCATTACGGTTTGATCTGTTCATGCCTCTAAGCGAATCTTTAAATTCAGTACTTAGATATATACTACAGATTTATCATTAATTTGGCTGTTTTTTTACATGCTGCCGGTAATAATTATGATACCTATCTCATTTCTAAAAACCTGAATCTCATTTACGTTTTTTTTTTGTAGCTATGACAGTAAGATAATGCATTCATTACGATTCAGTTACGATAACCAAGTGCTGTAATCCTTTTGTAAAAGACAACTACATCGCAAACAAAAGCCTTGTCAAATGTCCACATATCCTGCAAGATGCTTTACCGATAATACCAAAAGATGCCATGATTTGTCTTCAATGTAAAATCAAATTATTTAAAATTCATAAAGAACGGAATAAACATAACGAAAAGTACGTAAAAGCCGAAGTAGCCATCTTGGTGCAAATAATTGAAAAATTTCAATCTTCTGGTGATAAGGGTGAAAGAATACTACTTACACTTTCCTCGAGATGTTGGAATAGAGAATACATGATAAATAAGTATGGGTGTACATAGTGTGAAGCTCAAGCTGCCCTTGATGTTAATATGCATTTCAAGTGCTAAAGTGATCACGGGAACTTTTACGTATCACGCTATCAACTCTAATGAGGAGAGTAAATTAATTTTGAATAAAAACCATCTTAAAACGAGACGCTTAATTTTTTTTCAAAATAAAATTAAAGCGAGAGAAACGAAACGATACATTAGTTTAGAGTAATAGAAGAAAAACAAAGAAATAATACTTTCTCCTCGCTGCTTCGCATATCCTTTATGACGATACAGTCTGATAATTCAAATCGCGTGTTGTTCTATTGTATCGTAAAATAAGACTATTAATGAAAATCATCAAATCGAGTCATAATCTTACTGAGAATTTATTTTTACTTACATTACGTCGAAATCAAGAATTGTTGTTGCAATGCAGCAGACACAAAGATCGACTGTTAACACGTCGCGGTGCTATGACACTCGGCTAGTGCACACAGCGTACGAATATCGCTTTTCTTCGCCTTTTATTATTTGTAAAAACGAAAAACACCTTTTTTTTACAATCTGTATCAAGGTAAAAAGACATGATCTGTTTATCTGTTTGTTCAAAACAATTTAAAAACTTTAAGATCATGCCGACATTACATCTTCTATTTTTATTTGTCTTTTTTGAGGTTATGTAACGAAAAATCGTATCTTAAAGCTAAAGCAACAAAGGATTAAAAGACAATTTTAAGGTTTTTCTAGAAGGGTAGCAGTATCGAGGATACTATCAGTGGATACCGCGACATAATTTTGACTTTTATAATTATGTGTATATCCTCATTTAAAACCTGAAAAAACGCAATGTATGGAAGGGAAAGCTTAATTAAGCAATATTTCTTTTGCGAGACTCATTAACAAAAAATAATAACAAATTTTTTGGTCATTAACAGAAAATATTCTATTAAGTTGAACTTTTGTCGAGGGTCCCAAGATCCACGCTCTTTTTTTTTACTGCCAAATTTCTCTTAATTATGTCAAGTTCATGGACAATAACGAAACTATTCTGATTTTTCGATTTTTCTTAATTTTCGGCTGCAGAAACTAAAGTATTTGGTACTAAGTATATTGTTAAATTGTAAAACAATATGCTGAATTTACAAACCAAGTTTATATTTTTTATTTATTAATTAATTTCAAAGTTATTGCCAAAGAAACGAAATTAATAACGTTACTCTGAATAACGTTATTAATTTCGTTTCTTTTGCAATAACTTTAAAATAAATAAGTAAATACAAACATGAACTTGGTTTATTAATTCGGCTTATTTTTTTACAATTTTACAATATACTTTGTACCAAATACTTTAGTTTCTGTGGCCAAAAATTAAGAAAAATAAAAAAAGCAGAATAGGTACGTTATAGCCCCTGGTCAAGTTATATAAAGATAATAACTATAAATAACTTCTAGTAACATTTTAGATGTAATACTGTGCTAAGCATGAAATAAAGTATGTACGACTGTCATTGCGTATTGTAAAGTTTAACATTTTGAATTTTGCCAAGCGAAAGACAATGAAATAAATAATTTTGATCATACAATTACTGTTGCGTACGATATGCGGAGAACATCGCACTGACCCACCCGGTTGACAACGCAGCTATTCAAGCGGAGAGCTCGAGCAGGGAAGAGCAAGGGTACATAGGGCCCATCGAGCTACGGTTGGGAGGTCAGTATCGGGCTAATTCGGGGAGTAGATGTCGGGTTTAACGATAGGAGCACATGCGCCTTCACAAAAATTGGTTAATAAAGTATAATACTAATAAGGAGTTGAGATTGATATCGCAAAGCACCTCATTGCCACCTAATCCCACGTTACATTACATGAGGATACTGGATCATTTGAAAATATACATAAAATGAAAGGTCTCAGAAAGCATGAAATAATTTAAGTAAACTTAAATGTTTGATATTTCAATCCTTAATATTTTATTGTACAAGCGTTCTCTTTACTTGTCTACAGTATGAACAAAAAACCGTTGGTATCAACAAGACATAACATTGGCATGGATCCATCGAAATCTAATTAAATTATATTTTGTGAAATTGTTTTACTCGTCCTATTACTTACATATTTTGATAATATACCACAAAAGCCAGTTATTTGCAAATTTTTACGTAAGAAATTTATTTTTGTCCAAACGATTGCACCTAGCGATTGCAATAACTTATAACACAATAAATATTATTAGAAAAGTTCTTTGGTGACTCAATCTGATATAATTTAAGGAGTGAGCCAAGCTTCAGACAATCAATCAGAAGAGAAAACTAAAAAGATACTTACTTTCTACAAAGCGATTGCAGTATCTTTTAACGTTTTGAATTTTGTATTAGATCTTTCAAGATTATCGAATCATTGAACTTTTCCTATAAAATCTTTATTAGATGAAGACAATAACATAAAGTATTTTTAGATGAGTTTTATCACAAATTAAGTGCTTTACAAAAATTGATCATCAGTGCTTGGGGGTTAGCGCGCGCAGAGCTCAAGGGCCCAGCCCTACTTGTATCTCGATAATGCTGTAGCATGTACCTTTTATGTACGTGAAAGGTATAAAAAGAGATTTCCAGAGTTTTTTTTTTGAAATTTCATGTCGTATATAAGGATATATTTATGACAAGATTTAATATACCTTAATAACATTGTATACGTCAATTCTTTTAAATATTCGTTACTCAATTTATTCTATTACACTCTATCATGATACAAACATTTAAAAATAATTGTTTGGTCAATTTTCCTGCTTTAAATAAAGGATCAAATTTAACATTGTTCGAACTATAAGATTATCCATACGTATAGTATTATTGAATTAAAACTGTTTTAGTTTTTAATTTTAACTTATAAAATTATTTGCACTCTAACTACAATCACCTTCCGGAAGTAGTAAAGGTAATACCAGTGGCTCAACATATACGGCTAATTTATTTAAATATGTATGAGGTAGTATATCTTCTGGAAGTATCCAGGATAAACACATAAATTATAGTCATTAAATATTTCGTTTTAAGAAACTATAATTGCACCACATTCTGCTGTAACCAGATTGTTGTACTTCTGATTTTGTTCACCGCTTCCACGTTAAAAATTCATTTTGTACTTAGATAACTTTTGTAATTTTTTTTAAACTGATGTTTATATTCATAACTTTAGATATTAGATTAGTATTTTAAATTTTTGTTAAAATTTCAAAATGTTCCTAAATCAATTTCGGATGTGATTCCGATTTCGTTTAAATGACATGAACTTCATCATGTACATATGTAGTTGTCATTGGAAAGGCTTATTAATTCCTATACTTTTTAAATTATTCGGTATTGTATGACAAACTTGACCTTGCAAATTTTTAATCATAAATAACCTTTTTCGTTTCGTGTAATATATTAGAATTCGATTATGCAAAAGTCAATATATTATTGTAATATCTTATGAAGTGTCTGAAATTTCCAATATGTAAAATTAAATTTTCCAATATTCGTCAAAATCATTTAATGAAGATAAAAAAAATTTCTCTCGTTTAAAACACAACTTTTGCTTCCTAATAGAAGACGATTTGTAACAGTAAAAACATTTTTTTCTAGAAGTACGCTAGAAACGTTGTATATAGGGTCTACAATGAGAAAATAAATTAGCAGAAAGCTTCCTCAACAACATTATTCTGCAATAATTCAACTAAAAAAAATTAAATTATAAATCAGAATGAT
Source organism: Copidosoma aretas (assembly GCA_030522625.1). Taxonomy (NCBI): domain Eukaryota; kingdom Metazoa; phylum Arthropoda; class Insecta; order Hymenoptera; family Encyrtidae; genus Copidosoma; species Copidosoma aretas. Next base: position 36,021 of record JAPYYV010000783.1, read on the forward strand.
TTAAAATATGTATAAAAGCTTTTTTTATGCTCTGCAATGTGAAATTATTCCGAAAATAACATAATTTTTACCCGAATAGAACAAAAAATATTGTTAAAATTTTTTTGAATTACAAACAGATTAGCATATAATAAGAACTTATTATTGCCATTGATATACGTGATATCTCGGATTTAAATTTTATTGAATCATACAAAGCTATCAATTGTCTATGGAATAAAACTGTGATGAAATCCAATTTCAAACATTTCACTCCAAAAATAGAAGAAAAAGTTTTCTTAGCATTAAAATTTTTATGACAACCCTATTGAGGTACAAAACGTTGAACCACTTGATGGCAATACTTAATTATATAAAAAGAATCAATTAACGCCCTAGATTATGAAAATCATCTGGAGAGTTTCTGAGATATGACGGATTCAAGACAAAAAAATTGTCGATTGTTTTCAATAAAAAAAACCAGCATAAAAGAAAAAAAAAATTTTTTCTTTGATGTAAAGCTGTCTTCATGCTCTATGGGATACAACTATCAAAGAAATCGAGCATCAATTTTTTTCTTACTCTTATAGCGAGAAGCCACTTTCCGGACATGAAAAATTGATATAACAACTAGTATAAGGCATGAAACTTGAATTTTTGTCTTTGAATCATTGCAAGGACATAAAAAAAATTTGTAATGCTAATAATTATCTGAATTACTCAAAAGGTTTTAAAAAAATTGGGGATTTTCGAAAAAATGATTTTCTAAATAAAAACTGATCATAATATTTTTACAAAATAATTTAAAATGAGAAATGGGGCAATTTTGAAGCTCTATTGGATGTTACTTTTGTAAAGAGCCAGTCATTTCTCTAATAGCTTCTAACCCTTTCGATTATCGATAGTTCGAACGGCAAATAGATTTTGACAGGTCCAATCGCGCGTGGATATTCCAAATTCCAGACTATAATAATGTCAGCAATAATGATGATGCCGACGACAATAGTGATGATGATAGTTTGATAATCAATAGCAATGATAATCCACGACAATAAGATATTAGTACTTGAAGATAGAAACTCCAAAACATTGGAAACTTTGTACAATCCGTGCTCGAAGAATTTTATGCTTTTCAGTTTATGGCAGCTGTACGGTTTGCTGTCTCTCGGAGACGGAGAACGTGGCCTACCGCTTTCCCGAGACAGGTGACTCGGCCTGCCACTTTCTGGAGACGAGGAGTTTTGCGCCTTGCTTTTTAGAGGCAAGGAGTTTAGCACGATGCTTTCTAGAGGCAGGAAGTTCGGATAGGTTGAGTCCACTTTTCGGAGATGGGTGGCTCGGACCGCCACACAGTGGGCAAAAACGGTTTTTTTTTTCCTAAAATAAAATATCTTCAAACCGAGTTCACCAACCCTATTGATTCTTTTTGGAGCCTAAAGCTTATGTAATACAGAACATGGAAAAAGTGGTCCAAAGTTACAATACTTAGATTAACGGGGTAAGAACAACCCTTAAAGTTGAAAAAATTAGAAAAATATTTTCATAAAATTAATTTTTTTTTATAATTATAGAGAATCATTAGGAATTGATGAAGAAGTTAAAAAATATATAGATATACATAAATAAAATAATTCAGTTAAATCTGAGGGGGATGAAACTACCCTTAAACGAGATAAAACAGAATAAATTTTAGAAAATATTTATAAAAAATTGTTCTTTGTACTTGGCAAACCGAAAATAAACATTAAGTAATAATATACATAATTTTAAAAATGCATTGCCGTAAGGGGTGAAAACAATTCTTAAACTGGAAAAAATTGGAAACTTTTTTTCATTAAATAAATTTTTTCTGTAATCATAGAAAATGAGTGAAAATTGATGGATTAGATACAAAGTATATTAAAATACATAATATAAATGATTTAATTAAATTTTAGGGGGATAAAACTACCCTTAAATAAGATAAAACAGAATAAATTTCAGAAAACATTTTTAAACAATTTATCTTTTCACGTGGCAGACCGTAAATAAACATGAGGTATACATAAATTTAAGAATGTGTGGACGCAAGGGGTAAAACAACCCTTAAAGTAAAAAAAATTAGAAAAAATTTATGTAAAAGAAACCAGTAACTCGGGGGACAGCAAGTTATTGATAAATTATTTCAATCAATCATTATTAAACAAAAAAATCCTAAGTTTTTCAACCCAGTAACAAGAGAGATAGCTCGGACAGCAAGAGGATAAAATTGTAGTTCAATAAATTATTATTTAAATAACAACATAACCTAAATCCCAAGCTTTTTAACGTAGTAGCCCGGGGGACAGCGAGTTAATAGTATAATATTTAAATAAATTGCCGATAAAATAACGATGAACCGACAGATTTTTTTTTAAATTGGTAAATGATTTTTGTTTTAAATAAACTTTCGAAGTAAAAACCATTAGTATAACTGCTCCTGCCTATGAATAAAGCGAGATGTTTTAATCCATTGTAGTGAATAAAATTATTTTGCAAAAAAATTGTGAGAAATTCTTGAAATAGCTAAGAAATTTTTACATTCATTAGGAGTGAAGTGCTACTCATCTATTACATTTCTTCACTCTAAATACTTAACTTCAATGCATAAAGTTTACTGTGCCAATCATAATCTTTGTATATAGTAAGTTGATATGAAATACTGTAACTCACTATTGTGTAAAATTCAGTTATGTCAAAAGTATGTAAAGATGGTTTCAACAGTTTTAGCCATATTACCAGCAGTAATTTTATATGTACATATATATATATAAATATATATGCACAATTTAGTATTTTCTTAACTCTTAGAATTAATTTATTACTTGAAATATGTGTTCGAAATACTTTCAATACCAAACAATTCTATAAAATATCGTAACTATATGTATAGTCGTAACTTTAACGTCGTTTTATCGAGCAGTTACAAATCATACGTAACATACACCTTCTGTAGGATAAATTTCAAAAATTATATGAATAATAAAGTAAATCGCTAATCCGTTAGAGGCGAGGTAGAAAATTGTATACATAGTGTACATTAATTTTCTCTGTATGTTTTTTTGTAAGAATCGCTGACTGTGCGTCAGCCTCATCAAACATTTAAAAACTATATTCTAACTTACAACTTGATAATGATTTTTCGGGAGAATGAAAGCAAGAATGAAAAAAATCTTCCCCGAGTGTGGCTTGAACACACG
>JAPYYV010000784.1:0-28296 GCA_030522625.1 Copidosoma aretas
CCCAGGTGGGTCTCATTTGAGCGCAATAAAAAATGGGCAGCCTGGGGGTACCGGTTGACAAAGAATGCCTCATATATATATATATATATATATATATATTGGCAATAATGATTAAAAACATTGTAATGGAGATATAATTTATAATGATGAAGATAATAATTATTTTAACAATGATAATAATAGTTATGATTATGATTAAAAAATGTAAATTATGATGATTATATAGACAATTATTCTAAATATAATGATGATTATAATCATAATCCTGGTGAAAATATGATTATGATGCTGAGAATGATGATATTGATAATGACAATGATAATATTTATGATGAGGAAGATAATGATGAGGATTGTAATCATGATAATGATATTCCTATTTATGATTATAAAAATAATGGAAATAATAGTAATAATAAGAATCAGTGTGATAATGATCGTTATAATAATAACGATAATCTTGATGGCATTTATTATCATATCGATAGTGACGACGAAGATGATTATTCTGAATATAATGATGATCATTATGATCATATTGATTATAATGCTATTGACGATGCTGATGATGATGATGATAATCAGAATGATAGTGATGATGAAAATAATGTTGTTGATGATGATGATACTGATGATGATGATCATTATGATAGTAATAATAATGATAATAATGATTATAATTATGATTATGATCACTACGATGATAAATAGTACGGTGATAAGCAGAAAGTGGATAATGATTATGATACTAAGGATGATAATGAGAATGATAATCATGATAAGTACAGTGATAATCCTCAAACTAAAGGATGATAACAATAGTAACAATTATAACATTGACACTTATCATGATAATGATAATAGTGACAATGATAAGAATAATAATTAAAATAAAAAAAAGGATGATTGTGCTGATTATGATGATAATTATAGTTATAATGATAATATTAATTATGGGATGAGGAATTTATTGAACATTTTAATGATAATAAGTATTATAGTAATGATGAGGATGGTTATTAGTAGATTATGTAATGACAAAATTGATGATACTGATAATAACGATTATGTTGATGTTTATGATCATGAAAATGATAATAAAAACTATAATAATGATAATAATGTTAAAACTTATTATGATGATGATAATTGTGATGATAAAAATGATAATAATAAGAAAAAAATAAAAAGATTGATTATGATGATTATTATGGTAATGACAAAGATACTGATAACGTTAAAGATAATAATAATAAACATAATTATAATTATACAAATAATAATAATGATAATAGTGATTATAAAGGTAATGATAATGACGATGATTATAATCAATATGATCTTAATAAGGACAATGATATTGTTTGAACTAGAAAAGATTATAATGTTCACAATTAGAATGATGTATACTAATCATTATGATGATAATAATTATAAAGATAATAATATTGCTGATGAGAATGAAATTGATAATAATGGTGATGATATTGATGTAAATATTGATATTTATAATGATAATAATAGTAATGATGATGATGATGATATGTATGATTATGATGACGACCATGATGATTTAACTAATGATGATAACAATAATAATAACGACAATAATGATAACAATGCTCATCATCACAACAATAATTATTACAATGGTGATACTGATTCTTATGATTATGATTATGATAATAATAATATTATATAGAATGATGATCAAACTGGTCATAGTGATGTTAATGATGATTATTACAGTTGTATAGATGATAATATTCTTAAATAATACGATAATAAGAATGATGATGATATTATTGATAATGATGATGACAAAGTTTGTCACATTAAAAATGAATTTGATGATGACGATTTTGATAATGATGATGAGAACTATAACAATAATGATAGAAGATATAAATAATGACGATAATTATGATCGTACTGATGAATTTAACAATGATAATTACGATTATCTTTCGAATAGTAAGTATGTCAATAGTGATAAGAATACGAATCTTAAGAAAAATGATGTTAACAGTGATAAAAATTGTGATAATTCGGATAATAATAATAAAAGCAATGATGCTGAAAATGATGATTATAATCTTGATGATGGAAATAATGATGATTTTGATATGGATAATATCAATGAAAATGTTGCTTATTGTGATAATAATAATGATAATGTGGATAATAATTTAGATTATTATGATAATGATTATGATGATAAAATTAACGATGATTATGATCACAACAATGATAATATTTATAATATAATTGAAAGGACTATAATAATATGGATAAAAATAAAAGAGATAATGACAGTAGTAGTCAAGTTGATAAGTATGTAAATGATAATTAAAGTATAAATCATAAGGATGAAGATGATTAAAGTGATATCAAGAATAACAATTAGGATTATAAAGACAAGTATTATGGTGATGATGATTATGATGATGATGATTATAACAATCGTGATATTATTGGTGTAAAAAAATGATTCTAGTAATGTTAAAAACTATGGTAATAATAATTATGTGGATGTCAATGATAGCTATGAAGATGATATCAATTATAACAAAAGATAAGTAGGATGATATCTATGATGATAGTTAAGATAATCTTTTGTATAATAATGATATAAATACTAATATAACGAATATAATAACGATCATGGTGATGATGATAATAAAAATGATAATCATGATGATGTTTATGATGATCAGGTTGGTGATTGAAAGATTATGTAATGACAATAATAATGATAATGATAATAATGATTATATTGATGATTATAATCATGAAAATGATAATGATAATTATAATGACGATGATGATGTTAAAAATGATGATGATTATAACCATTATGATACGAATGATATTGAAAAGGGAAAAGATGATTATATAAATGATGATGATCATCATGATAATGAAGAAGATAATGATTATGTTAATGATAATAATGATAAAAATGTTTAAGACGATATAAATATTAATGATGATGATAGTGATGATATAGATAATGATAATGACGATGATAATAGTGACTATGATCTTGAAAGGGACAATGATAATGTTCAAACTAAAAAAAAAATGTATGTTAACAATTATAATGATGTATACTAACAATCAAGATAATGATAATTATAAAGAAAATGATATTGCTAAAAATGATGATGTTGATGATCATGATAATAATGACAATGTATATAATAATATTAATAATGATATTGATAATAATGATAATTATAATGATGATACCGATGATTATGATGACGACCATGATGATTTTACTAATGATGGTAATAATGATAATGATAATAATATTAATAACAATCCTAAAAATTACGACGATAATAATAATAATAATAATGGTAATACTAATGATTATGATTATGATTATGATAATGATAATGATAAATTAAATGATGATGGAACTGATCATAATGATGTTAATGATAATTATAACAGTAATGATATAATGATATTATAAGATATAATGATAATAAGAATGATCATGATGTTATAGATAATGATGATGATAAACATCGTGTCATTGAAATTGATGTTGATGATAATGATTTCGATAATGATTATGAAAATTATAACAATGATGATAAATAATTAAAATAATGACGATAATTATGATGATACTGATAATTATAATGAATATAATCACGATTATGATCTGGATGATAAGCATGTCAATAGCGATAAGAATACGAATTATAAGGATGATGATAATGAAAGTGACACAAATTGTAATAATTATGATATAAATGATGGGAATAATAATGATGAAAATCATGTTCGTAATGATGATGATAGGCATGATGATGACAAAAATGATGATAATGATAATGATGATGATAGTTATAATAAGCATGATGATGATAATGATTATGATAATAATTATAATTACCATGAAGATGATAATTATGATAAAAATGATTCTATTTATGATTTTAATAATGATAATAATGATAATAATAATAATGATCATAACAATGATGATATTGATGATAAAAAAAAGGATCTTTGTAATAATGATTATCAAGATGTTACTTATAGTAATAAAGATAATATCAATCATGAAAAAGATAAGTTGGATAGTGTGTATGACGATGATTAATATGATGTTGTTGTTAATAATGATTGTAACAATTATATAATAAATATAATAATGATCATGGAAATAATAATGATGAAGATGATCATAATGATGATTTTAACGATGATGATAACGATGATGAAGATCGTGATTATGATTAAAATGATGATGATAATAATGATGAAGAAGATGATAATAATGATAATGATGTTAATTGTGATAATAATGATGATGATTATAATGATGATGATCATGATAATAATAACAGGGATGATGTTAATAATAATAATGCCAATGATGAAAATGATAAAGATGATAATGGTTATACTAATTATGATGATTATAAAAATGATGATGATAATGATGATGAATTTACGAATGATGATCGTTATAATGATAACGATGATGTCGATGATAATGATAATTACGATGATGATAATGATGATAGTAATGTTGATGATGATAATGATTATTATTATGATGAAGATCACGACGATGATGAATAGTATGATGATACTGACGAAGTGGATCATGATTATGATAACAATAACGTTGATAAGAATGGTCGTCATGTTAAGGACAATGATAATTTTTAATCTCTAGGATGATAATAATAGTAACAATTATAATATTGACACTAATGATTATAATAATAATGATGAAAAAGATGATGATGATAACGAAAATAATAAAAAGTAGTTGATTCTGCTGATTATGATAATAATTATAATATAAATCATTATGATGATGATGATAATGACGGTTTTTTTTATAAACATCATAGTAGTTATAATGAAGTTAATTATAGTAAGAACAATGATAATGATTTTAATGATAATGATGATAATAATAAGTATAAATATAAGTATATTGATGATTGTAATGATATAAGTACTGATAAAATGATAAATATGTGACGATGATAATGACAATGTTGCTATTAATGATGATGACCTTGATCCTGATTATGATGATGTTGATGATGATAATGATAATGATAATGATGATGATGCTAATAATCAGGATGGTGTCGACGGTAATGATAATGATGGTAATGAGGATTATGATGATGATAATGTGGACAAGAACAACAATGACAATTGTAATTAGAATAATAATAATAATAAATGATAGTGATAATGATAATAATGCTTATTACGACAAGCTTATAAATAAAATTATTACTTTTATGATAACGATGATGTTAAACATGATGATTTAAATGGTAATTATGATAATAATGATGATCTATATATTAGTAAGTATGAAATTAAATAAATATAAGATGATGAGCTTGATTTGAGTTATGATAGTGATGATGACTATTGTGATGGTGATAATAATGATGGTAATGATGATGATGATGATAATTTTACTGATGCTAAAGAGGTTGTGTATTATCTATATTTTTGTGTTGATGCTTATAACAGCAATAAGATTACAGGCATGCTAAACATGGTGTTAATGATTATAATGATAATAGTATTGATAAACATGGAAAACTCTATATGTATACTGATTATTATAAAAAACATTTTTAATAAACTTGCTGACCAGTATAATAATTTGGATGGTAATAATTATGATAAGTCTCATAAAGACGATTATATTCATATCTTGCATGTTGATGATTGTGATGTCGCTGTTATTGACAATAATAATGATTCCAATAATTATGTTATTGAAAATTATGGAGATAAAGATAATTATGATAATAATCACGATGACGACGCTAGATATCGTAATTTTATAATTATGGCTATAAGGATAAAAAGTATGATGGCAGCTATAAATGTCATGATTAGGATGACGGTTATCATAGCGATCTAGATTCTATAAATAAAAATTATGATTTTAATTAATTTTTAGAATGATAAGTATGATTGTTACTATTTTTATAATGATCATGATACTGTTGTATAAATAATTATAGTATAGTTTTTTTAATGCTTTAAAACTGAGCAGAGACGGACTTACAGTGCCACTGGATCTTTTCGGTACGATTTTGCTAACATCTTTTAGTCGATTTTATTTAGTGTCCTAATTTTATGGGTCACTTTATTGTACAGTTTTTTTTTAAGAAGGCTTTTGACAACTATACAAAACTAAAGTTGTAATAATTAATAATGGATTTGGTAAGCATTTCATATCATTAAATTAAATTTCATACTGAGAAACAATAATTTAAGTGTAAACTGTTATCTATGATTTTTGTATAATGCATATTTAGGTATTAAATGATAAATAGAGCCTTAAATAACTATCACGAATTTATTGCTGTATAGTGGTAAAGTGTTTCTTGATTTTAAAAAGGAATGTCCCCCTGGGATCTTTGAGTCGATTTCTGAATGAGAAGTAGTCAGTGGTGTAAGGTTATAAGTTTTGTAGTCTTCAGGGTTAATCAGGGTGTTCCGATGACTTTAATTTTGATTGACAAACGTAGCCTATGGGTCAAATCTTACTTCACCTCTTTAAGGATATCATCGGTATACTGTACGATGGCATTTCTGTACTGTTTAGTAGAATGTGGAGAAAGCTGGAACTATACTTCGGTTGCATTACCTTGAGCAAGGCAAGCATCTAGCCTCTGTCTAGCTGACTACAAGTCCTATTTCACGGGAGAATTTAAGGTTAATAAATGCAGTGGTATTGAAAGGTATTGATAGCAAACTTTCAAGAGCAAGCATCAGAAATGAATGTTTTGGACTGCTACGATAAGAGTGGATACCACAATGATGCAGCTTTGATGTACAGCTGGATTTTTTGACTGTGTACAGCTTTAGCTACTTTTGTGGTACTTATACAACGCCGAGCAAGCAAATAAATTTTCGTGGCTTGCGACGCTTTGCAAATACTGCAGTTTCTTTATTGGCTTGTTTTCGCGCTGGACGCAAGTGCTTGCCATCAAGCCGTTTATGGTTAATATTACGGATACGTGGAAACTTAATTTAGGCGCAGAGATTTGAAAATTAATTCAGGCACAAAATCTCAAGTACGGAGATAAATTTATCAAAATAGTAGTGAAAAATAAGGTATTTATGGTGTGAATAATTAATATTTAATTAGACAGAGACATGTTGATAATGATACTTGTAATACCAAGGTTTTTGCTAATAATAAACAATATTATAGGGATCATAGTTATAACGACAGTATGAAACAAATCATTAAAATTGTCCACGCAACATTCTAAAAACAACTCCCTAATACCAACTTGAGTAAATATATGATATTATTTAATATGAAGATATTATGTTATTTAATCAGACAACAGTCCACAACAAAAAGTCGTAAAGATATACACACTCATTGACATAATCACATGCATGCACATAAGGCTCCTCTTGCATTACTCGGTTCAAGCCGACGGCTGCAGGAAAGTTAACCCACTAAACACCAACATTTGCGCCCATAAGGCTTAACTTACATTTCTCAGTTTACATTACAGCAGCGGGAAAGTTATAAATGATACCGCAAGGTAAACGTCTCATAAGTACGAAACATGTAAAAAAGTGTATTTTATCGTTCTTTAGTGTAATATTTCCATATGTCTCAATTGCTACTTTCACTTTTTGTACATATAAATATATAAATATATTTATCTTGTAATTTTATTTTTATACATTAAAATATCCCTGAGGATGACGATAGCATATTTAGAAAATATTAGATATATGTAAAGTGTTTAAATAAATATTCCTGCTCTTACCAACTACTGTTCGTATTTACATTTGTTACGTGGGTTTGTGGTCGGTTGGGAGAAAGTGAAATAAGTACACAGTGAGGGCTATTAAATTATTTTTATTATTCTTTATGACCGAGGAAGGAGCCAAGAGCAGCGCGGTAATCTGGAGGCACGTCTGCCAGTCTTGAGAGTCCCGAATCATCTCCTTCTTCTCTACTCTCTGACCCGACTCAAATGCTTCGCGTATCCTCTCTCTTAGTCATACGTTCCTTCCTGATGTGGTGGGGCGCGTACGTATTGGTGTGCCATGTGTAGCGTATGCCATACGACCGGGACCATGACGATGTCATTCTCGGCGGCGATTTTTTTGTATGTTGAGGGAAGGTGTTTGAGTAATGTTTGTGTTCTGTTGTATATGTTGTACGCTTCTTCCTTTAAGGAGTAAAAAGGTAGTCTTCTTCTGCTAATCCTCGGTTCTCCTAAGGAATATTTGCGCTGTGTTTTTAGTGTATACATTTTTTTCTTGTTTATGTACACGCTCTTTTCTCTTTTATAAAATTTGTGCAAAAGAACAAGATCATTTAATGTACTAAGTTAGCATTATAATTTTTACATATGGTTTTTTTTCAATTTACATATTTTTTTTTGTTACATTTTCCCATATTGTGGGCTTGGTATCATATTCGTAAAGTAACTTGTACATTATGCGTATTTTATATGCAAATGTATTATAGTATAGTTCATTAGACGTCTTTTCTAATATTTATATGCTTAATCTTTAGTTAAAAACGATTACAATTTGGTTAGTAGTGTATATAATAATTAATTGATATAAGTAAACATTGAAGAATTAAATTTCTCAAGAATTGTGTAGCAGTATATCTGCCCTTTTTCAAATAATCTATGTATCAAAATATACATGGTAAGTGTATGCATCAAATTATGAAAGATATACGTATTAAAATTATTGTCAAGGATGTCGATGGCTAAGGTGTTACTGCGTCTAATCTATCCTACTAGGTTGTTTTTTATTAGAATGTTTGAACAATTATGGGTTTTAATGTTGGTATTTTAGTTTTTCCATTATTATTTTTAGTAATATTACAATTATTCTTATTGATTGTTATTCAAGCCAAAAATGTCGTTGTTAGGCTTTAATGCTTTTTTAAAAAATTAAATTGCTCGCTCATGGTTTGTTTTTGTCGAGATGTTGGCTTTTATTCAACGGCCCTATGCTTCTGTGTCATATTGTCGGCCTCTTGTGCAGGTGTTAGATGTTCCTGCATCGGGATGACGATAAACTCTCTCCCAGCTCCTTATTAATGTATCATTACCGGTCGTGGTGATAAGCTGTTATCTGGTGCCTCCCAGCTGGTCCCAAAGTGTCTTGTATCTGTGATTATTCTATAACAGGTTAGTAGAGGGGCCCCCTATTGGAAGAGGCACTTTCATATTTGCTAGTAAAAAGAAATAGAAGGCTTGTAAAGTAGCTATAGTATTCCGCACCCAGCATGGAGGTGTTGTAACAATATGTATGTTGCTTTCTCTAATTGATCTCTTTTCTACGCAATTTTTTTTGGAATTTCTTCTCACATATGGTATTACTTATATTAATTCATTCCTATTGTTTGGTTACTTAATATTAGTCTCTATTTGTGCAACTGTTGATGCTATCTGATGATTATCGTTACAACTATTCTTGTATGCTACGACGCCATTAACATAGTTTTTTTTAGCGGACGTTAGAGAACGTGTTGATTGCGTAAGTAATTATCTTATATTTAATTAGCTCGATGTCTATTTACGACACTCATCACTATTCTAGCGGTTTTTTTATTTTAAAAAGAAAGAAAATAAAGTTGTATGATTTTGCGTGGGTTTTAATAGAGGTTTTTTTTTCAAAGGATTGGTAAGTTGTTTTTTTTCGCTTGTCATTAGAAATTTGATATTATCTTAAAAAAATCTGTGATCTACTATTTTCTTATGCGGACGAATGTTCTTGTTCAAAGGTGCGTTTGGTGTACCATCGATACTTTTCATCATCGTTTGGCGAGTTGTTAATGGTTTTCTTCTTTTTATCACTGCACATTTTTCTTGTAATGACGACCCCGATATTCGGTGACGATACTGACTGCTACTCTAGTTGTAAAACTGGTACTCTTTTCGGCCGTGGGTCGATTTATGGTTGCTGTTGGTCTTCCATGATTGTACACAGGTGCATCTGTTTAGGATCGGTTTAGGACGTTCAAACTGCTTTTATGAGACTTAACAATTACCTTTTTAAAAACTTTTTATTTCTCTCTGTATGCATATACTTCTGATGTGTATATGGTTTTTTTACCTTTTTTCTTTTTGTTCTTAGTCTCGTTCGCAGTTATGATTGTTTTTTTTTGTTTTCAGAACTTTCATCTCTTATTTTCTGTCAATATTTATTTAATCTAGTTATAGTAAACCAACATTTAATCAGACTTTTTCTTTTGTAAGCGAAATGATTATCGATTTCCTAGCTTTAACGGTGATAAACATTCTTTTTTTTTTGTTGATTTTTTTTTATAAGGGTGAAGGTAATTTAAGTAAATAGGATTAGTCGTAAGAAAGCTTAGTAAGGGACTATAATTATTTGCCTGGTTGATACAATTATTTGTATGTGATAATACTGTTATTAACAAATGTAACGAATGTTAATCGAAGTAATCAATAATCTTTCGTCATCTAAATTTTAGCGTTCCACACTTCCTCTGAAATCTACTGCTTACCAGTGTGTCGAGTTAGAATTAGTTACCGCATACCTTAAATATATTTGTCGTTTATAATAGATCACGTTTTTCTCCACTCTATCATATTTCTTCCTTTTTTGCAACAACACTTTTTTTATAATAATAATTTTAAAAAAAAATTTTGTATGCTGAAGTTACATGATGTTACTGCGTTTTAATTCCACTATCGTTCTTGCAGTAATATAAATCTTTTAATTATTTTGTTCGATTTTTATTGCATAACCATTACTAAATTTTGTTTTTTAGCATTCTTTCATTGTGTATTATGACACTTTTCTTTCTCATTTAAGGCTCTGAATCTTTGTCTTATTTTATAGAAGAGGTGGTCATGCAAACTAATAAAATGATTAAACGATTGCCAAGTATAAACTGATTTATCGTTTAATTATTTAATTGTCCCGCATGTTGGGTGAACAGCCACTGTGCTGTTCAAAAATTTCGTAAATTCTCTTCCTTCTTCTATTTTTGCCCTGCACCTGAATAAGAATGAAATTAATTCTGATAATTCCAGTTTTTTTACGTTTTTTTTTTTTCTATATCATTGTTACAGATTTTTTTATTATTTTTTACATACTGTAATCTTTTTTTTCTTACTTTTATTTCATTCACTTATTTATTTATTATGTACATCAAATATCGAGTATGCTAAATATTTTAGTTTTATTTGTCGCGCGTCCGGGGGCCGCGAAAAAATAGTTTTTAGGGCAATTTACTAATATATTTCCTAATCTTTTTTTCTTTTTATTCATTTAGACAATTAATTTGAAGCTATTCATTTTTTATTTAGTGCAGATTTTGCTAGTGCGCTGGAAATCAATGTCATTTCCGACGTCACTTTCTGCTTCGCTTCCTAATTCTACGAGGGCCTCATTTAGGTAATTGCCTCGCTCTCTGTTGCTCTCTGGCGATGAATCGGACGAACCCTGCGAGCTATGTGCCGATGAACACTCTAACGAGGGTGGGGGTTTAGGAGCAGGTAACCTACGTTTCTCATGAGTTTTCTCCCCAATATCACTTCCTTCGCTATCTTTTTCATCCTTCTCTGTCTCGTCAATTTTCTTACAGTCTAAATTTTGTCCTAATTCTGTACTTCTTGGCAGGTGCTTCTTTGGCTCCGCCTCTAAGCTTCTGCTACCGCCAGGCCTACTTTGTTTACTATGGACTTCTTCCATTAGGGCTTGGTAGTGTTAATTTTTTAAATATATATTTATAAATTTTCTGCCCTTATTTTCCATATAATGCTGATAAATAATCTTATCCGGCGTCACTTAAAAATAAATTAATATACCTTATTATACTCTAAGGCATATATAAAAGCGCATATTCCGTCTTCAAAGGCGTTATCGCTTCATAAGATGTCTTCTGTCTTCCCTGGGTTGCTACTTTTATGTATCTATTTTGATTTACGAAAAATGTCTCTTAGTTTTTTCGTTGAGAGTAAATTTTTCGTGTGGCTCTGCGCAGTACGGCTCTCCGCATTTTCGAGTCTCAAAATCTCTCTTATTCTATTTATTTTGCGGTGTGTCTTTTCTAATTTGTTTGCGATTTTCTATTGGTTCTGTTTGCGGGGTATCATTGTCAGCATTTGGGTCAACCTTGCTGCCAAATTCGGTCTCTTCATTTGACTGATTAGTTGACTGTAGGTCATTGAGTGTATTTTCTAGATGTTTGTTTTTTTGCTGATCTATGGTACTATCAGCTTCCCCTGCGTCAATTCTAACTCCCACTTTTCCCTTAAAATCTTAGCGTTTTATGTCCCTCCGGACCTTTGTTTGAAAATGAATGATTGAGTCATCGAGTATGGCGTCAATTTTTTCGTTCAGACCCGAGCCTTTCTTTAGGCGATCTTGTGTCTGTACGCCTTGTGATATATTGTGTGCGTCCTTTCTCTCTATATATGTTCTCGTGTTAAACGGCTCGCTCAATGCGCGTCGATTCGTCTGTAGTCGACATGGTTCGGCTGCGCTTGTACTCGAAGTCTCCAATTGCTGTCTCCCTTTGCTCGAGGTTTTGTCTTTATCTCACACATATGGTGCTCTCTCTTCAAGTTTTGCTTTCTTGATGATCTTGTTCGGTTCGCTCGTCCCCACAAATATTTCCTCTCGGGCCCCGCTTTTCATTCGCTCACTTTATTTCTCCTCTGTTTCCGACGCTAGGTTTTCCTTTACTAGATGCGATACCTAGTGCGATATTGCCTCGTGTTTATCTCTTGGCACCTCTTTTCCGCCAGATGGTGGGTTGCAGCTTTCTATTATTATTTCCTTCGATTTATCATCTAGTTTGGATGTATTGGAAAATTCTGTGGGTTGTCTATGTAGTGTATCCAGCTGTCGTTTACGAGTCTAAAATTGTATATTTTGTGTTTTGTCCCTTTTGATGAAAGGCGTACTTATGAGTTTTACTTCTCTTTGCTTATTTTTATCTTTTCGCATAGATGCAAGTTTTTTATTAATTGTACTTTGCGATAGAATTTCTTCGTCACTGTCGCTTTCTGCTGTTGACTAAATAACCTCTTTTTTCTTTTTATTCGCAGTTTGTGTTGAGAGTTTACGTGGTCCTTGTCTTTTTTTTGTTGCTTTGACTACTTTTAGTGTTTTATTTCTTTGTGATTCCGTCTCCGGCCATTCTGACTCCGAGTCCGCGTCACTGTCGTAGCTTAAAGTATATTCGCTTGAATTATTGTTTCTCCGGCATTTCTTTTTCTTTATCATGTTCTCTGACTTGTCTGAATCGGGACTTTCTATTTGATTTTTCCTGTCCTTTCTTATTATATTTTTCTCCCGTCTTGTGTGAATCTTGTATATTCTCGCCGATGGTGCGTTTGTGTCACCGAATCCCTCTTTTTCCTGCTTTTCTACGAGTTCGTATAACTCCCTGTGCGGTAATTAAGGACTTTCATCAACTTCTTTTAGGATTGTTTTGCGCGATAATGCGTCAGGTGCTCTATTAATTCTCCCAGGTCCATAGACAACGTTGAATTCGTAGCCACGCAGTTCTGTGAATCGCGGATCCGGGTTTTCCGATGGGTGGAAATATTTTAAAGGCTCGTGGTCGATAACTACTGTAAATTTCTGTCCGTATAAGTATGGTCTGAATCGCTCTTTTGCATAGAACAGGGCAAGCAGTTCTTTATCTATGTTGGGTAGCGAAGTTCACTACCTTTTAGGCAGCGGGATGCATAGTCGCAAGGGTGATTCTGATCTATTTTCCCTTGACTTAATATTACGCCTATCACGTAGTCTGATGCGTCCATTCAAACTATAAATGGCATATTTATGTCCGGCGCTAAGAGTACGGGTTCGCTGCACAGGACGAGAGTGCCAAATGCTTCTTGTTCAGAATCCTGTCACCTAAATTCCGTACCATTTCGTAAAAGTTTTAAAATTGGTTGTGCTATTTTTGCGTAATTTTTAATAAAACGGGAGAAATGTCCCGTGAGACCTAAAAATTGTTTAATTTTCTTTGCGTTTGTAGGTTTCAGATAGTTTTTAACAGACCTAATTTTTCAGAGTTTGTTTTTATTTGTCCGTTGCCGACTATGTAGCCTAATACTTTCGATTCTTTCTTGAGCAACTAAAATTTTTTTGGTTCTGTTGTTAAGTTGGTATCTTTCAAACGTTCAACTAATTTTTTAAATCGTCTTCCGTGTTCTTTCAATGTTGCTGCGAACAGCAATTTGTCGTCTATGTATACTTCTATTTCATGTCTATCTAAGTCAGTGCAGCCCATTGCCATACGTTTTTATTGGTCATGGCCGTCTGGTCCGGAAAAAGCTGTCTTATGAGCGTCTTTATTATCTATTTCTACTTGAAACAATTCCGTTTTTAGGTCCACTACAGTTATATAGCGGGCAGATGCAAGATGGTTTAGAATATCGCTTTTGAATGGTAGTGGGTGACACGAGCCGACTGTAATTTCGTTGAGTAGTCTGAAGTCCGTTACAACTCTCCATCTTGTCTTCCCGTTGGGCCCGCCTGCTCAGGTGATATCTATGTATTAGAACTATATTAAAACGGCGATCTGAAGGACTCAATTATGCCCTGGTCCGCTAATTTGTTTAACTTCATATTCATCTGTTCCCTTAGAGCGATCAGGTACTTGATTCTTTTTGCTACAGTTGTTTTGTCTGTCGTGGTAGGTATCTTGTGTTTTAAGACGCTAGCTGCTCTTTAAGGCTCTCTGTCAAGGCCGAATACCCAAGGGTTACATTCTATGTGGTCCCGCATGCGTAGTTCTTCTTCTTTGCAGCCTGATGTGTCTGCTGATTTTGATATCTTCTTAATTCTTTTTTCTTTATTGTTTACAACATATTCGTTTTTGTTTCTAATTACTTTTTAATTTTCGCTTTGTTTTTCATTAGAATTACTTGCACGCAAGTTTCCCAATAAAATGTCTTCCTCTGATTCTTGCAGAAGTAACCATTTTGTTTGTATATTTTTACATTCTTTTTTTACACGCGCAAGAACATGCATCTCAACTTTGCGAGAATTTTGAAGGTTTCTGGTTTCTTTGAAGATATCATGGTGCCGTTCAATATTATAATGTTTGCCTTGGCGCATATGTTGCCATCATGTTTTTTCAATAGGTTAAATCCTATCAGTCCTTCTACTTGTACAGAAAAGCCGTCGGAGACTACGTGTAGAGTGCATATTATCCTATTTAGGGGTAACTCTACTGTTTCTGACGTGCATCGTGCTGCGTGTGTCACGCCTGTTATAAACACTCGCTTGTTAAAATTGAAATATTAATCCTTCTTGAGGCTACTTATTTTTATAATAGATATTTCGGCACCTGTATCTGCTTAAAGTGTCGCGCTTCCGTAGAATAATTGTGGGCGTTCTAGGTATGCTGAAGGAAGTGTGTCCTGCACTTGATATATTTATTTCTACTTTCTTGAAGTGATTTTTCAACGCTCTTGTTGGCTGTGTCCTTTTCTAATCTGGGACTTTGGGTTTATAGTAAAATTTTGGCTAAATTATAATTGTCATCATTCTGTGCTCCCGCAGTTGGCTGTATTTTATTAAGTTGCGCCAGCGGCTTATTTTTTATGTTGCCTGTGTCATGCACAGCCCGTATCATTTTATGTTGTGGTTTTCCGCTCGCGTCTACGTTATTCATGAGGTGTGGGTAACTCCCGTCCTCGGGTAACTCCCGTTCGCTGCACTTTGGCTCTGCATCTTTTGCGGGCGTACTGTTTATATATTTGTTTACTGCCGAGTCATGCTTGACGCCTGGGGACTGCGACAATCGTCTTGGAAGTTTAAAGTCTCCGTGTGTACGTCATGCGTTTTATCGTTAGGTGAGTCAGGTATGTTGTACGATGGCCCTCCATTTTTATAACTAGGATTTCTACCACCGGAATTTCCATTATTATTATCATAATTATACCTGTTATTGTTGTATCGATTATCCTGTTATTCATAGCTTCGCCCATTTCGCTCGTTCCTATAGTAACCGTAGCAGGTGCTATAATTCTTTTTTTCGTAGCCATCGTTAGCGTTATTCCAGATTTGCGGGTATGTATTATAGCTTCTATTATTATTATTTCGCGTATTGTTGAAATTACCTCTTTTCTTGTAATTCTGATTGTACCGGTAGTGTTCTCGCATTTTTATGCCATTTATTTTTCCAATTTTGGCGTTTTTTATAACCATGCGATATTCGTTCGTGATTTTTGTGCTTACAATTCGCGCAATTTTTGTCCTGTTCCTTCTTTTTATTTCGAGTCGGTTGACCATTTTCAGTACCTTGAGTAATTTTTTTTTTGTATTCACTAGCGTTGAAAGATTGTCATATTCTTCTCCGTGAAGGTTTGACTCTCAGTTATCGTTTGCACCTCATTCCGGTGAAAACGTTTTTGTCTGGTTATAATTACCTGGTAATATTTTATCGTCTCATAGTCTTACTTGGGTTACACCTATGTAAGTATCATGTCCTCCTGGAGTGGTATAGCGTAGGGCAATTTTGCTTTCCATATTTAGTGCCACGACTACTCCTTTTTTTAATGGTCTTGGACTAAGGCATGTTACATTGTAGCTTTATGGGGCCCGTAGTCCATAGCAAAATTGTTTTATCGCTTCTTTTGGACGCTGTCTTTTAGTGCAAACTTTTGTGTAGGAGAATAAGTTTGGTTCGAGTCATAAAGTGTTCTTATTCTATTATGTAGTCCTTGAACCCGATCGCAGTAGGACCCCACATGTTCTCCTCTTTGCTGTGTGATCTTTTTTAATTATGTTAAAAGTGTGGTGGCATTACTGATGCTCGCGTACCTGTTTTTTAGTTCCCTCTAAAATTCCTTAATCGACGTAAATTGTGATAGACAAGGTATAAAATCAGCTGCTTTTCTTTTTAACCTGTTAGCTATAGTCCCAATTAAAAATTTCTCATAAATAAGCCCTATTGTCCAGGCTACAGTCCTCGTCATTTATTCGAAAAAAGAAAGTTTGACTAAATCACCGTCCAATATTGGCACATTGCTGGCTAAGTGTCCTGATGTAGATAAAGCGGTCTGTTGAAAGCGCGTCTGTGATTGATTTATCATATCATGCGTAGGTAAAGTTAATTAATTTTGTGTATCCGCCTAGTCCTTATCTGTTTAATTTGTGTTTAATGTATCAACGAAGTGATGTTGTGTCATTAAATTATTTGTATTACAGTGGTTTCTACTTTGACTGGTATTGTTACTCGGTCTAGCGTGTTACCTTGTGTCTAATTTTGGGCGAAACCGTTCCAATCGATCTCGTGCATCTGCAAGCACTTTTTTCGCTTCTATGCTATCGATTGTTTGATCGTATCCCGGTCGGACGGCTGTACTACATTTTTGAGGGAGTATTTCGCTCGTTTCGGTGTGTCGTTAAATGCACGCTTTGCTTTGGGATGTCCTGGCTAGTTTTACTGTGCTGTTTTTTTACCTCTTGCCATGTTGGTAGTTAACTTTTTTATCATTTTCATCATGAACATTTTATGTTTATTGTCAGACTTTTGCCATTTCTCCCATGATTCAAGGTCGTGTTTTAATGTTTTTCTAATTATTATGTCCTCTGTATTGTCTGTCGAATCTTGTTGTATGTTAGTACCGTCGACGTGTTGTGGAACGTCTGTTTTCCTCGCTTCGTTCATTTCTGTTCCGTGTATCATTTTATTGTATTTTTTTTTCTACGTCGTGTTTTGTGAGTGTTGGATTGCTGTAAAAGATTCGGGATTAAGTTTTACGAATTCTAGCTTATCACCTTGTCTTGACTGCTTTGTGTTATTCACCGGGCGTTCATTACTGCGATGGTTTTAAGCTTTCTATTTAGAGTGTATTATTTTTCTTATCTTGCTTTTTTTCTCTGTCGGGTAGAATTCTCCTCTTTGTGCTATCTTGACCGCTTGTATTAAGTATCTATTGGGTGTGGTTGGTTCGAGTTTATTTTCGTGTTTTTTTTTGGAGCTTCAATTTCCCTTTTGTACCGGCTCAGATGCCTGCAAGGGTTTTTGAGTGTCCAGGATGTATATATTAAAGAATGTTGGATTAAGTTCATTTGTAAATAGCCGGGTGTTTTCTGTTTGATGTTTTCTATTGTGTGAGTGGGAAATTGTTTGGGTCGGTACTAAGTGTGAATGTTTCTTTCTTTTCTTTTTTTTCGTCGTACCGGATGGTGACGGAATTTACTTTTGTTATTCTACCTTACAAATATAATTTACAAATATAATTTAAAATCCAAATTTGAGTGATTTTAAGTGGTCGCTAAATAACTAATAAATATTCTGGTTGTTGGGGGAACAAAGTTCGGTTCTACTGGTTCAAAAAAAAAATTTTCTAACGAGATTGGGTAGGTCTAATTTGAATTAGTAGCATTTACTTACGGGCGTAACATTTAATATAGTAAGGGTTAAGCGAATAAAAAAGGTGTAAGTGTATATTTTTATCGTATCTTTTTTCGTAGTAAAAGGAGTATTTTTGTCATAATAATTTACGTTAGTTTTCCCGTCCTATTATATCGTCATAAAATTATAGCATGCATATATTTCGTTATTGTTTATTAATATTTATCATTTTGTGTAATTATGCCATTTGTTTGAAAAAAAAATATTATAAAATCCCTCTTCCCTTAACATTTTCAGGGGTTGTAAAATTTATATCTGTATATATATTAAAGGTTTCTGTATTTTTATGTACTTACCATGTAGTAGCTATCCAAATGGCTAATAGGGCTGCACTGGACTGCATTTTTTATTCCTGATTACCTGGATGTCGATCTCCTTAAGCTTCCTCTTTTTCCTTTCGTAATAAGCGTTGTAGTTCGATCTCTCGTGTGCTGTTTAGCTCCGTTGTCTTGGAAGTCTCTCCCTGGCTTGGCTTTGCGCTGTCCCTTTTTCCTTTACTTCTCTGACCTTGATTCGTCGGTCACTTATAAAAAAAAAATTTCTTTTTGTCCTTACACTTTCCTTTTTGTCTCGCGATACTGCGCTGTGTGCACTTTTTAACCGATTCTGCTTTTGACACCACAAATGTTTCTGTTACATGGGTTTGTGGTCGGTTGGGTGAGCGTGAGATAAGTACACAGTAAGGACTATTAACTTCTTTTTATTATTTATTATGACCAAGGGAAGAGCCAAGAGTAGCGCCGTGATCTAAAGGCCCGTCTGCCAGTCTCAATAATCCCGAATTTTCTCCTTTTCCTTTACTCTCTAACCCAACTCAAGAGTTCCGCTTCTTCTCTCTCTTGGTCATACGTCCCTATCTGAGGGGATGGGGCGCGTACGTATTAGTGGGCTATGTATACCGTACGCCACACATTCATGATTCTCTATATCATCACTCAATAATTTACGCACGTTTATTTCAATTTTTTTTACGTGTCACATATTTATAAAAAAATGTTATTCTCATTTTATCAATTCGTATCCAAAATGTTAATAATAATGATTTAATGTCAAAACCCTTTTTATTTGTGCTTTCAAAAGTATTTTTCATACCTAGGGCCCAAAGTGCAGCAGAGCCTTCTCGCCCTCTGGCCGTACTTTGGGCCCTTGAAAGTACTTTTTGCCCACGGGCAGAAAAATTCTTTCGGCCCTCCGGGCCCAAAATTTGTTCTGCCCTAAGGCGCAAAGTGTTTTCGCGGGCCCAAAGTGTGCCCACGGGCGCGAAATTGCACTTTGCGCCCTCGGCAAGAAAAATTATATATAGGAGACTCGGGTACAAAAGTAAAACAAGCGCGCCCTTCGGGCGCTCAATTTTTTACTTTCTGCCCTAGTGACGTAATGTACTATTTTCTTCGTACAATCCGTAAAAATTGTTATTTCAATCAATGTCGCTGCCTCTTTGATAAGAATATTTTCTACTTTGAATCGTCATGTCGTTAAAAATCAGTAAAAAGTCATATGTGCACGTATGTACTCCATTTTCAGAAATGTTTAAGTTTTCTTCTTCGAATTCCCAAAGATGTAGAGAATGCCAAGTGCCTCTACATTGTGGCCTCATATTGCTAATCATTAGCACAAAAATTGGGTTGTTTATTTGTTATCTGCGTTGTTAGTGTTTATTGTTCTTCCTTACATATGGTATATTTTATGTTCAAATTCCTATTGTTAGTATATCAAGTCGCGTATACTGTATACACGTAAAATAGACATGTTAATGAAACGTAGTGGTGAAAATGTACATAACGATAACACGATACAAATGCAGACCTT
Source organism: Copidosoma aretas (assembly GCA_030522625.1). Taxonomy (NCBI): domain Eukaryota; kingdom Metazoa; phylum Arthropoda; class Insecta; order Hymenoptera; family Encyrtidae; genus Copidosoma; species Copidosoma aretas. Next base: position 20,242 of record JAPYYV010000784.1, read on the forward strand.
TATAAGTTAGAGTTACGAAGCATGGCAAATATATGTAAAAAAAGGCATAATGAAACGATGTAAAAATATATTTTAACGGTATATAATATAATCATAGTAGCATACTTAGTTTAATTTACGTGGTTTAAAACAGTCGTTTTTATAAGATCGCATACAAAGTACACAATAAAATTAAGGGTATCTCTTAGACTTGACGTGCTCTTCAGGAAACTTATGAACAAAGATACTTCAATGCTCGTGCTTAAGAATAAATATAAACATACTTATCATCAATGCTCTTATATTAAAAAGAAAACAAAATTCAGCCATACACTAATATAATCGACTTAAAAGTATAAACCTATTATGTTCTTTTAAAATTTAGTAAAAGTGTCAGTCGATAAATTTTTTATGCTGCTAGCAATCATATAATTCGGTGACTCCCGCGTTAATCTATAATATCAACAAACAAATTATTTTACACTCTTTAGTTGATTTATATAAACGTCTCAGTAAGGAGCTTTAATGACTCAGCCATTATCATGCTAGCTGCGGAATCTAAGAAATTTTGATTGACCAAAATTCAAATCACATCGAAAAATTATCAAGATTTTTTCGCGCATTCTTTCGATAGGACATGTACTTAGGATGCCGACAAACCACTTTTCCAATTTGGAAGACGATTAAAAGATTTTTCCGAACGATGTTCTAAACCTTTAGAGTCGCCCTTTTGAGGAAAGCTGACACCTTGACAAATCGTCGGTAAAGTCACTATTTGTTCTAACAAAGTTAATTCAGTATGGTTAATATTTATTGGAGGAGATCCTTTTATTAACGTGAGACTTGTCAACGTGCGCGTAAAAGAGTTACAGTGCCCTGTAAATAGTACTTTGTGGGATGAATGGCTAAGGGAAAAAAAAGGAAATAAATTTGGGATAGGTAGGTAAGGTTACGAAAGAATCTATCTGTATGGGGGAAGCGCTTATTTCTATTCGGCAATAACTTAGTGGCGTAACGATTTAAATTTTAATAGATTTCTAAATAAATTTGAACCTACCACATGTATGCAGCAATCATACATATGTCAGAGAGCAGGTTCAAGCTTAGCTTGGATTAGAAAATTCGTACTTGCCACACTTAGTGGCTGCCGATTGCCGAGCTTCCTTGTTCTATGTCAACACTGCGGTAGCGTAAACCAACTTTCACTTTTGAAGAGAACAATGAATCGCAATCATCCGAGTACAAATATGAGGCAGAGAAAGATATATTTATATACCATATGACAATAAAGCTAGAGGTACCGATCACAGCTTTACGTCATAGTGTTGAGCCTTGTGTCTTAGCTGGTCCTTCTGCTCGAGAAGATCCTTCCGTATTCTCCGCGCTTTCTTTTATAGCCGACCATTCGATAATTCCCCGTCGTGTATCGCCATTATCTGATGCAGACCTTACGAACTTAATAGTCTCGGTATAACCTTTGTGCATATCTACAAGATGATCGGAGAATTATCCCGCACGTTACTTGAACCTGTTTCAACTTATTCAAAAATAAAAATACAAATGTATACAAACAAAAGTATTTTAATACTTATATATTTGATCTTTAGGTGTATACGTAAGAACCCAGAAACTGGAAACGTAAAATAAATAATACTACTCGTATAATCGTCTAAGTATATTTTTTTTATCATTTTTTTTTATCTAGAAATTTTGATAGCAAGGTAAAACTTTTTACGTAAAAGGGCCTATCGTCTGAAGAATCAAATCGAATTCACAAATTAATAGATGAACTTCCGAAGATTTACTCATACATCTGTAGATAGATTATCTGCAGTAACCTTATTGACCTACTTCATAATGGAATTCTATAATATTCTATTTAGATATCCACAATTGAAAAATCGTTTTTTCCAAATGCATTGACACTACATTGCTTTATCCTCTTGAGTAATCATTCTAATGTAAAAGGATCATAAAGTACATAAAAAAAAGGTTGAATATCGATTACAATATTTTGCCTACCTCACCATGGACGAACAAATAGACGGTACAAGTAAAATAAAAGCGTATATGAATGGCAATGATTAATTATGGCGAATATCAGTAAAAGATTTGTCTTGTCACACAATTTATACGCTAAAGCTTTAAATAAGGTAAAATAAAACATAAGAATTAGGATATACAATAGATTCAACTAAAAACTGAATAAAAAATACAATAAGTCTATGTTTGAAATAATATTAAAGCCTTGTGATACAAAAATAAATATGTAAAACAACGATAAAGTGATAAGTAAATCACTTAAATTGTCGAGCTCATATTTTAGTCCATACAATAAATAAAAATTATTTACATAGTCAAAATTATACTTAAATTAGGATCGCATAGCTTATTACTATTTAAAAAAAACAATAAGTGTCTTGAAAGTAAGAATAATTTGTAAAGAATTTCAAAATCTAACGTAAATACTAAAAAATAGACAACGACATAGCAAGGTTATATAAGTACACTTATAGAACGAGAAGAAATTTGGAAAAAAATAGAATATTTCACAATATTTTTATAAATTATCAAGTTATACCTAAAAATGTAGTACATGGAGAGCTGTAAGTGAGGTAATCCTTATTTGAACACCACGGTGGAAACTCATTTTGTTTAACAGGCTTTCCGGAACTGTTATCCTCTTCTCTCTTCCATGGTAAGACTTTTTCGGTAGCTGTTGGTGTTATGTCCTTATTTACTTCGCCTGAAAAACATTTTAGTATAAAACATTTATGCTACAAAATTTGTAATTTTAACAGTTCAAAATAAATAAATGGTTAAAGGACAAAGACATTACGCATAAGATAAGATAGTAATTTAAATGAACCATTAGAGAGTATTTACTGTCTTTATTGTCTGGTCAATATTTCACCTCCATAAAAAGCCCTATTAGGACAAAAAAAAATAAATCGAATGAAGTCCTTCAATGGAATTTTAAACTACACTGCCACATTTTACCATAAGATTACAACATCTTTAGTGAGTCATATTTTTGGGATAAATAAAAGGTAAACTCTATAAGCAAAAGGCGTACCAAAGAGATATTTTATTATAGGCTAACAGATCAATCGAGTGCTGTCAAAATATAGACAGAGAATGGTGCGTAAAAAATCACAGCATCACTGTGCGTTGCATACTTGGTTCAAAAACCCTTACAAATCTTGTTAAACCATAGCAAATGGAACCAACCTCTTCTTTCATTCAAATTTTGAAAAACACAAAATCCGATTGTTCATCAAGAATTTTTTAAATTTCAGATAAAAATCATTTGTTGGTTGAAAAAATGCCTTTGAAAGTGGCTTAAATATATTGAATGTTTAGTTTTTATTGTTTGTTTCATTTTCAATTATCTTAAAAAAAGGCTTAATATCCACAGAGATTCTTTGCCGAGAGTGAATATCCTGAGATTAGTGTTGTAAGAACATATTTTACAGTAGAACAGTATTCTTTATATCTGCAATAATATATATAACATATTCAAACTTGAAATAGACTTTCCTACACAATAATACAGAAAAAACAGTTTGTAATAATTTAACTGGCAATCCATTTCAAATTCATATTAAGGATCGATTTTATAAGATGTTAATACTTTTTGAGAAAAAACTTCGCTAGAAAATTTTTCTTGTACGACTTGATACTATTTTTAGACATTACCTTTGCATAACAAATTTGAAGGAACATTCAGTTATTCAAAGGCCACTCATCAAAAACTTCGCATTTTCTTAATATCTTTCCTTATTTGGATTTATTGTGGTTTCTTTTCTAACCGACACTCATAACTATAAATATATTTTCGAAAATAGTACGGTTATTATTTAAGTTCTATGTTTAATTTGTATTTAATTTTATATCTACGCTTTTTCGGGTGTATTTTTCGACCTTGTAAGGCTGTGTACTTCACAATAGCAAATTGTCGACTCTATATACAGTGTTAAAAAACTAAGTTCTTTATTTTAGTAGTTATAACTTGCGCATTAATATTTCAGGTATATACTATTAATAATGTAATTCATTCAACTAAATAGTTTAAATTATTATTATATGAAATTTGTTTTTCTTAACGTACTTTTCTGTTATTAAGTATAACGCTAACTATTAAAAACGTTTTAAATAAGCATTATTAGAATTAATTGTAATCATGAGTTATTGGTAAAGATAATAACACTGAGTTAATTGTAAAGTTCATGAAAGATGTAGAGGATTACGCCAAAATTTAAAAGTCAACCGATTTGTGACAACAATAAAACTTTATGAATCATTAGTCTATAAAATATAATTTAAATAAATTTTGCAGTCAATAATTGTATTAAGCAAATAATGAACTATCGAAGTTTTCGGATATTTACTCAGCTGTGAGTGAGGTTAGGGTTTGACTACGCTCTTGGACGAGGTGCCCCAAAGCAGGGTGCGTGACAAAACAGGTTCACCGAGATGAAAAAAAGAGTCATGGGCAGATTAACCGAGCTGCCAAAAAGAGTCAAAGCATCTTTTTAGTACGGGTGCGGCGCAGGCAACAACGAGTCAGGGGGTGGCTAGGATCGCCCGTACGTCCTTGTTCACCCAACACGTCCCCAGGGACAGATAAGGCCACGGGCAAGCCCGTGCAGGGAGCGCAGAGGCCCAGCTATCGTAGCAGAGAGTTTGGCTACGTTAGTTGATTGAACCTTTTCCTGTAGCGTATGACCTATACTCGAAAAAGGGCAGGGTCGGCCATTGGCCACCACGCGAGCTAGCTGCGAGTGTACACCACCCCAAGATCACGGGTAGCACCTGACAAACCTAACATTACTCTCAGAGCGACGATACCCCACGCCAGATAGCAGGAGCCATTCTGCAAGGACGTTACTTCTTACTGGAGAGGCCCTTAATCGACTCCTTGATGCCATGGAGCTTTTCAAACAGTCTCTCCTGCTGCCTCCTTGACCTTCTCACGATCCCTAACCTTACGACCAAACTGCTCGCCACATTCGTCTCCCAAGCATCGACATCCCCGTATTTTCTGGGAACATCGCGGTCTTTTCCGCACCCTATTCCATTAAGATAAGCACCTTAGTGACGTGAAGAAACTGTACTTCCTTATGGCGCACTTGCAGATGGAGGCTAGGGTGGCCCTTGATGCGATCCAGGCAGTGGATTCTAACTATCAGGTCGGTTGAAAATAGTTAGAGGCCCGGTTTCAGCATCGGCGACTCCTAATGCACGATCACACCATGGCGATCCGCAACCTGAAGCCACTGCACAATGAGACTTCTACTAGCCTACAAACCATGCTCGGCACCCTCGAGAAGCACCGAGACCATCTTCAAACCCTCGAGCAGCCAGTCTGTCCATTACTGGGACGCTTTGACAGTCTTGTTCGTGGCCACCTGTATGAACTCGGCCACAAGGAGAGCGTAGGAGGACAAGCTCGAGAGGCTCGAAGCGTCGTCCTTGGGCTTCGAGGGTAATGAAACTAGTCTTATAAACTTGGCTGGCTTCATCCAGCGATGCTTCTGCTTTCTCTTATCTGTGCAAGCCACTCGTCTGCAGCCATGCAGCACGACCATCATCTGTAGCACCAGCTTCAGCGTTACCCTCGGCCAGCAGCCACCACGATCCACGCGTGACACGCACAGATTCTCCTCCGTGTCCCACGTGTCAGTCGACGCACTACGTTGGCTACAGCGACTGGTCTCGGAAGATATCTGCCGCTGCCTAGAGGGAACTCGTCATGCAGACTTAGCACGATCGTGGCCTTCTCGGATGGTGTGCTCTTGATGCCAGGCAACCCATCACAGTTTCCTGCACGAGACGTACCGGATACGAGGAGCCGACACAGTTCCCGGTGCGATTCCGAGGAGACAGGCATGTGTGAGACGGGCGAGAACAGCCCAGGCCCTAATCGACGCTTGCTCAGAGTTCACGCTGGCCTCTACCCAACTGACATGCAAACCCAGTAACTGACGGTGCCCTGTGTGCCTCATCTCAGCCTGTATACACCCTCCATTACTGTCGCTAAGTCTCTTGTCCAGAGGTGCCTTGACTTGACACCAATTGACAACAAGACGTTCGGCACTCCAGGATGCGTCAGCATCCCGATCGGCTCTGATGTGTATCTACTCCTGATTCGATCCAGGCTCAATGGGCTGGGAGTGCTCTCGAAGCAGTCCACCGTGTTCAGCTAGATGTTCACCGGACGAGCCTTGACCGATGCTTCCGTGCCATCTTCGGCAGCTTGCCTAGCGATTCAGAAGAAACCGTACCCACCCTGGCATCACAAACTGATCTCGCTGCTTGAGTGGTTCTGGGAGCTTGAAGATGAGCGTCATGTTACCCGTCGATCCCCCGAAAATGACGAGTGCGAGAAGATCGTCGCCTAACACCGACGCACCGACAATGGCCGGTATGTACTTTGCCTCCCTCTCAGATCAGACTGGCTGGCGCTCCTAGGTAGCAGTTTGCCATGCGCATTAGTCTCGCTGTAGCAATCACATAGGCGCTTAAGACGCAGCCCCAAGATGGCCGTCGATTACATGCATTTTATGGACGAATATTTGACGTGCGGCCACATGCACCTTCTTACGAACAAAGAGCTCCGGGACACGTCACGGGCCGTAAACTACATCCCGCACCAGGGCATCTGGTAGGCTGGAGATCAACGGAAGAAGCTCCAAGTGGTTGCTAATGCTTTTCACCCCACATTGTACAGATATAGCCTGAACCACGTGCCCTATACAGGCCTAAAGCTACCACCCCCACACGCAGCCGACGGCATGAGATGGCAGCGCCGGGCTTTGGGCAGGTGGCACCAGCAACTTTTGTTTCTCTTAAGTTATCCACGTTTAAGACTTCTGTTTTTCGTTTGGGCGCAATAATCTCTGAATCTCGTGTTATCCCTGTATCTTCGGAAAGTTGAGATAAAGAAGTTTATGAAACCAATGAACAGCAACTTATTCGCACAGATTAAGTATTTTTTTTTTTGTATTATGAATGTACTTTTATAACTTTATAATACAGTCAAGAATAAGTTATTATCAGGCTTTGTATTTATGTATATTATGTAGTAGATATGATATCTAATTTTTTGTTTATTTGTTCATCGATTGGTACCAATTATTACTATTTTTATTACAAAAATATAAACAGAAAAATTAACATAATGTCCTAAACGCATACATATAATATATATATGGGGCATTCTTAGTGGACGTGAGACCCCCGTCGGCCAAAATTTGTTGAGGTGTATCGGGGCGTGCGAGGGCTCAAAATTTAGCTTTTGTCCTGTAGTTTTTAATGCCGTGTTGCATGGATGTTAAATCCAAAATGGCGGACCTCAGTGGCTCCTAGAATCTAAGAGAGTACATGAGAAAAATCATTTTTTAAATTATTTTTCTTCGTAAATATTTCTAAAGACCGGGAAAAAGGTCAAGTACGTATAACTATCATTTTCAGACATGACCACGACTCTAACTATGGTAACAAATACGTTTGACTACACCTAACCGCAAAAAACTAATCAATGAGTGTAAAATACGTAACATTGATAGTTATAGTTAAGTTGGTGTTGATAAAACGGGTTTTTTTCTTACACAGACATAAAATTTTGACCTTGTTATTTTCCCTCCTGTATTAACAGTTGCAATTATACACTCCTTACCTCCAAAAAATGACAAACGAAAAGGTTTTACTGTTTAAAAGGGCTTCTTGGATGATTTTGGAACCAAAGAGAGAATTTTTTCCGCACACCGCTCATCATTGAGCACCGTAAAGACCACAGCCCGAGTCGAAAACCCATCGCATCATTTTTAATCTGAAAGAAGTAATCGTATAAGCGATTTTTTGCAATAATAACCCCTTCAGCGCGTTTTGAAAACCAAGAAAAGAAATTTCTTGTTGCTTTCGTATTTCCTAATGTGGTAACGACCACTGATTGAATCTAAATACTGGTGCATCGTCTCTAACCTCAAAATAAAAAAAAAATGCTTTTTACACTGTAATGGAGCTCCCAGTGCGTATCAGAACCGGAAAAATGTTTTTTCAGCGCTTTTATTA
>JAPYYV010000785.1:0-28293 GCA_030522625.1 Copidosoma aretas
CCCCCCCCCCCCCCCACGGCCCCCCAACATTCTGCATCTGCCCCCACGGCCCCTTTTGAGCTACCTCACACGACCTCCTTATATACCCCTCACAGTGCCCCTCCCCCACCCCCTACGCCCCCCAGTATACTCACAACCAATTATTTAGGCTCTATTTAAGTATACCATTAAGCTTTTTCAAGGCAGTTTAAGTACACGATAAAGCCCCTTCACAACAAACTCTCCATGAAATAAGAGAGTGTTATTTTTATTATCTTTTAATACAATGCAAAAAACCTGTGATGTTGCAAGTCATTTTGCTACCCAGAATGCACTACGTGGAGGTGGACCTGCTTTTTATTGCATGTGTAAATGTCTGCCTGTGTATGTTCAACCTTTTTTTCACTTTTAAAGTATAATATTGCTATTATTGTTTCAAATAGTATGATAATTTAACAAAGATATTTGAATATTTTATCATTTCATATCTTTGAAAAGTTTTATCCCATACTATATTTTCTATTTCTCAAAAAGTATCTAACTCATTCTGTATAAAAATATACTCATGATTTTTACATCTAGATAATCCAACATATAATTGACCATGAAGAAAAAGTGGCTTTTTTTAAGTACAAACCTACTCTATCAAAGCTTCGACCTTGTGACTTATTGATAGTCATAGAAAAAGCTAATTGCAAGGGAAATTGTTTCATGTATAAAACAAAAGGTAAAGAAGATGAAGTGCTTATATTTATTGTTATTCTTGGAATGAATACTCTATCTCTAATTTTCTTACCTGTGCTTATTTTAGTTTTAATGATATATTTAAATAGTCAAGTTATCCTAAGTCTTGTTTCGTTAAATAATCCTTCTTCAATACACTGATTTTTAATCAACATTACAATGGCATTTATTTTTAAATTCAATTGGTGTTAAGAAAGACCTTCCCTTATAGAATTTAAATATTCCATCGGAAAATGTATGTGTATATTATGATCACTTTTATCAACTCTCTTGTAGGTCGCATAATCTACACTATAATAAGTCGCAGCTTTTCCGACCATTGCACTTAAAATGTTATCATTTAAAGGATTCGTAAATTCATTGTGAGATGTTAAGATTACATTATCTACTAAAGAATGATTAACATTACTTTACATTTTTGAACAAACATCATAATTTTTCCATTTTTTTTAATTTTAAAAGATTTAATTTTTAAAAAGATTTAAGAATTAATACGATTTTAAGCATATTGTAGATCGTGTTTTGGAAATATTTTTTATAAATGTTACAAAAAACATAGAGCATCACTTCAAAAAAGTTACATGGCATTAGGAGTTGATGTTACTCCGAAAATTCATGCAGTTTTTTTTCCACGTACAGCAGTTTTGCAAAAAAACGGAGTAGGTTAAGGCTCATTTAGTGAACAAGCAATGGAATTTGTCCATTTTGATTTTAACAGAATGTGGGATAATAACAAAGTTTCTACAAATCATCCAGAATATGCCAAAAAACTTTTACGTACTGCTTGTTGCTATAATAGTTTGCATATTTAAAAATCATCTGATTGTATGTTATTCATACATAAATAATCATTAGTATTTAATGATATACTTAAATGATTGATTATCATATACATTAGTAAGATTATATAAAATTTTATGGTTTAATATAGTATAGAAAAATTTCATACTGTAAAGTTATGTAGATTAACATATGTTTACATACAAATAATATAATTGTACAAATTCACGTCCATTTTCTTGTAACCAACGTTAACTCCTCCAAGTCCAGCATCTAGTTTTTATATACTTTGTAAACATTTCTTTAAAGTGTAAGCAAACTATCCCATCGGAAATGGGAGCAACATCAATTCAAATACTGTTCGAAAAAGCAAGTTTTAGAAAAGAAAATCGTTTTTTTTCGTAAAATAATAAAATGTGATTTTTTTGAAAAGATATCGACCGAAAATTTTGATTTGTATTGAATAGTAATGTTCAAACATAGCAGAATGAATTAAAAAAAATTAGCAGTAGTCAAATCTTTCATTTAAAGTTAGTTCAAGGTCATCATAAATCTTATATAAATGTAACATAGATGTGATAAAATTTATTCAAAATGCGAGTATTTTTAGTATGACTATTATAGCTTTATTCGTTGTTTTATGAGTATTTAACGTGAATGGCAATATTTTAAACGATAGAAAATTTCGAAAAAATTGTAAAAAAATCGTAAATGTCACCATATGACATTTAAGGTTAAACTTGGACCTCAAATAACCACAAAACAGGGGGACTTAGCGAAATAACATAATGGACCTTTTTGAAGAACGTCGATTTTCCTACAAGAATATCTACGTATATTTTGTTAATAGGCCAAGGTTTGAAAAAATTCTAAAGAAACAAAAGAACTCTTTCCATGTTATTTCCCTTTGGAACTTTGGCCGTCATGAAAAACAGGTTACTGTTATTATAGGGAGCTGAATTTTAGCAGGAATTTTTTCTAATTTATTTAGAAACGATTTAGGACTATCATGAAATAAAATTTAAAAATTCTGCTAATAAGGACAACCCTAATATACGTATATGTATGTATCAATATTAACCATAAATAACAAAAAAAATCATTATCGTTTTTCAATTAGTAACAATGATTTGATGAGTAAGTAAAATTATATAATGTATTGACTGTATTTGTTCGAAAAATCCTAATTTTTAGGAATGAAAAAAGATTCAAACAGATATGTTTCAATTTGAATAGGAAGTATTAACAGTTTTTAAAGAGGTCATGGGCCCATCAATATGCTTCTTAAAATAAAATTTTCGTGGTTCATAGAAAAAACAACAGTTAGGGTGGAATGGGTAGTGAAAACAGTTTATGGCTTGAGTAAAAGAGCTAAAGTAAAAAGTTAAAATTAAATATTATTTTTATGGACTAAATTATTAAATTATATTGCATATATGTAGCGGAGACTTGCCGATGAAACAGAAAAAATGAAAGGCAGATATAAATTATGTAGTTAAGTTTGAATGCAAAGACACAATGAAATATATGGAAACTAGAGAGGGAACAAGGAGGCATGGATTTAGGAATAAAAAAGAAAAAAAACAGGGGAAAAAATAGTTTCAGATTACCAAATATCATGTTAGGTTTAAATGCAAACTCACCTAGATATATATGAGAAATAAAGGTAGTAATAGTTTGCCTAGAAATAGGCATAAAAAAGGGAAGATATTTACTTTTTACACATTATAAAAATGACCAAGAGTAGATTGCCTTATTCATGTCTTATTAAAGAATTAACGGACTTAATCAATGAAAATCATACAAAATAGACAAAGAAGTTAAAGTTGTATATGAAAAAGAAGAGGATGGGAAAACGTAGGATTTCTAAAAAGAGCAGCAAAGGAAAATAAGCTGGAGAAAATCAAAGATAATTTAACAAAAAAAGGAAGACTTTTGTCAATCATAAAATAAATAAAAACTATATAGTAATTGACAAGTCTATCGTCCGTAAAATGTAAAGAAAAAAAAAAACACGGAGAGAAAAAAACAAAGTAAAAAGTAAAACATATTAGTATGTATAAAAGTTTCTAAGTAAAGACTGTATGCTCTGCAATGGAAAAAAAAATGTAACGCACATATTTTTATGTTACGAAGAAAAAAGAGAAAATGATAATATCTGTCAGAAATATAGGATTAAAAGATAATGGAATTATATGCAGGACAAAGATAATTTATGTGAATAAATAAGATATTTATGTAGGTAAATCAGGCGCTGCAGGGTAAAGATCAAGAGTTCTATGATACGTTATGCGTTATAAATTATAATATTATGTCCATGTAAAAAGAAATTATAAAATGTTGTATGTTTGATCCATCACGTATTATACTCCCTTAAAAATACAATTAGTAATGATTCGAGAGAATATAAATTTTTAATAGTTATAGAACCAGAAAATGAAATGTTCATTTCTGTGTACTATTCGTTAAAAATAGCAAAGTCTGTCATATGATCAGAATAATAGCAACTACTTTAATTCTATATGACGTCTTTATCGTAACTGTAGCTAGATCTTAATTTCACACTAACTTTTATTATTTTGTGTTCTTGTGCCATACGTCTTGTTGTAAATGGATGAAACGACATTAACACAAACAGGTTTATACTTCTATAGATTTTTCTATGCGATTGCTTCGAGTGACTCAGAGTGACCCTAATCTGTTCAACTGCTTTACGTAACATTTACGTTAAAACTTTTAAATGGAAAATCGTAGCTCTTTAGAAAATACATATGCTTGTACCACGGAATTTTTTATTGTTATTTCAAAGATAAAATAGTGATTTGGAGTATAATTCAGATCTAATACAAAAGCGAAGAAAATCCATCAAAATTTAATCGTATAATGTAACTTACACTTTTTGCTGTTGTGCCTTCTGAATTTATCAAACATTTTATGCGTAAACTAGTGTTCTGTATTAATAAAGCCGCTTGTTGAACTTCATTCCACTATTTAATTCTTTTTAACGTCTGAAAAATTATCTTACAAAATACTTTAAGATTTTAAAGTTTTACTCACCTGCACGTGTTAGGAAATTGTCGATTTCTCGTATTTCTCTGTACATACGCTTTTACTGTCGCAAAGATTACGATATTCAAACATTGTCAGAGATATTAGCATCAGAATATTTAGGATTTCTTCAAGATTGCGTAATAAAGTTCATCAGTATAAGATGGGTGGCTTCATCAAACTTGAAAGTAGGGCGATTCAGAACCCTTATTCGTGTGATATTTTTTCAATTAATAGAAGACTACGTACGTAAGCCAGCGTAAGCAATGGGTGTATATGCATCCAAACTGTCGGAAGGAAGAAGTTACCAATTAAGAAAAGTGCTATGAAAGATACTAATCTTACAAAGGGCTGAGAAAAGGACGATGTCGAAAAACCGATAAAAAGGACCGATTTAGCTGATCAATAAGAAGTTAAAGGTACCAAGTTGGCGAGCTGAAAGTACCAATTTGGCCCAGAACTACAGTGGTATTTTTACGAACTGCAAAAGGGTGGAATACAAATATTTTTGCGAATCAATATTGGAGACATAATGACAATTTTATTGGTCAAAATTGTAAGGATGACATTCTTTTAAAGTTCGTAAATATACCTATTTGAAGCTTGACTAAATTTTGGTACCTCTCTTTCTAAATAAAAAAACTCTTACTCTCTCTCTTCCTTTCAATATTTCTGTCTCTTAACGTACAAGCCACCTGAAGTATAGAAATAACTAAGTGACTAAAGAGTAAAACGCTTCCATTTTGACACAGATTCTGGCTGTACGTTCCATGCAATTAATGTTGTTAGTATCTCAAAATTTTCTATCATATTTACTTTTTATGTTATACAGAATCATTATAATACAAGAGTCAAAATACTAAGTAAGGCAAGGACAATGATAAACAGATTTGAATACCGTAAGTACATGTACGTAAGAAGTAGCTATCAAGTTAAAAAATATACTTATGAGCGATCTTTGTACATAGTTGATAGCAATTACTACGTTTTAATAATTTGTCCAGAAATGTATTATGACCCATGCAGTTTAAGAAGTTGTTTAACTATTTAAATTTACCGGATAAAATATTCCATGAGATTTTATAATATATTTTCAATAACCTGTGATTTTTATCTAGAATCTGCTACAGTACAAGATTGTAATGCTACTGAAGATTTCCGAAACATAATAGTTTAAAGTAAATAAAAAAAAAAAAATGTCAATACAAATGAAATTGATAGTTTTTATAAGAAATCGTAATTATGCAGCAGTAGCTCTGAACTGGAAAGTTAAGAGACAGCAATTTAATTTCGATGATCAGATGCAGCTTTGATAGCGGCAGTGGGTAGGTATCTTGTATGTACACGATAATAATTAACGGGGGAAGGAGGTAAGGAAGGGCTAAATTTTATGTAAAAAATTTTTATGTAGTTTATGGGGAAAGGCGTCGACAAAAACTTAAAAATTTCTAAGTTTTCGAGGAGGGGGTTGACAAAGAATAAAACGATCGAATTTTTTAGGAGTGCTCAGAGGCTACGAGGGAACGTGAGAGGGGGGTGAGAGAGAACGACGAATAATGATCAAACAAAACACGTAAAAGTATAACGAATTTACCTGTGCTTTAAGGGGTGGCTGAGGCAGCGGTAAGGCGAAGGGGGGTTAGGGGGGGGGGGGTCAGGAGGCCGAAAATATTTCATCTTTATCATTTTATATAATAGAGTGATATCCATATACTTGTGGGGCTTTGCCTCCTGTAAAATATAATTATAAAAATTAAGTTTATCATAAACACTAAAAAAACGTTTTGGAGAGATCAAATTAAAAGTTCATTGAAACAATGGAAAAAATATACTGCAGCTTGGTTTAAATTAAATAAGACAAATAATTTTGCAATATTACTAGGTATGTAAATATTCTACCAAATTATGTGTTTTAAGGAAAATCGAACATTTAGAAGAAGAGATAAAAAAATGAATAGTAATGCTATTTGAAGGATAAATATTGTTTCTTCAAAAGATAATAAACGGTTTTCTTTAAAAGCGATATAAAATATGGTTAAATGAGTGACACATGTCATAAATCATTCAACGAAACTGCTGTCACTGTAAGATTGATGGGATATTATACTTCAATTGATAATATTTTTTAAGAAAAGACTACTGTCATGTAGCCATATTAATTAAGACAATTTTTTGTATGGTTTTTACTTTCGGAAATAATTTAGACAATAAGTATAAAAACAGTTCCACACAATATTTTGTTTTGGATCAAGAAAATTCAGCTCTTTTATACATTAATCAAATTTTCACTATTAAATGCAAAGTCTTGTAAATCCTTCAATCAACCTGCACCCGCAGAAACTTTTTATGTGCAAAAATTAGATAACTTTGATGAAATAGTTTTTTGTAAAAACATTTAAATAATTATATCTACATTTCTATTTGTCAATACTGCTTTATGCTATTCAATTGCTGTGTCACCTAAATAGAAGAATTAAAACAAACGAGTAATTACTTACATTGTTTGTGTATTTCTTGAATTTATTTTATAGTTACACAGAAGTTCCTATTTAACACCAAGCAAAATAAAAAATCCGAAAATATATATAATTTACACTATATATAAAAAGTATATAATATATATCAATAAATTCTAGAATGTCTAATACGTATAGTCTATTATAGAGGCTAGTAGACTAATTATTTTGAATTTTCCTTCCTTTGAAAATTTTTAACAAATGAAAATTTTAATGTCCGAAGAAAATTTTGTTCCACCGGACTAGAGCTTTTAATCTCGGGCCCATGAGCTGTGTACCGTGTCGACTTAACCAAGAGCTACCTCTATGAGTTAGCTCCTTATCACTTTCTTCTATATTGTGGTTTATAACCCAATTTTAATAGAAATATTTAAATAATCTTATTTGATTGATTGGTTTGAATATTTTTAATATATATTATCAAACTTTAAAACAAATAATATATTAAGTTTTTCAAAACTTAAAAAAAAACTTATTTAAGTGGCATCTGTTCTAAATAATAAATAATATTTGTATAAAGACATTTCTTTTCTTTGATTTATTTGCTAATTATTGAATAAGAAAATAATTCTTTACTGAATTTGTACACTTTTTTCAAATTTTTTTCAACGAATTTTCACAATTTAAATCTTTCTTTTATAATTTCTTTGTAATTACGTATGTCTATTGATAAAATATTTTATTAATATTGCGTCATATTCTTTTGAAATCCTTCCATTAGTTAATAAGTCGATTTTTGACTTACGTTAAATTTAGTTACATATAATACTACCTGATTCAAGATTAAGCAGTACTACTAGATGATCATTATTATAATTTAACGTAACATAAGTCATTTCTTTATGAAAAATTAAAACATTTTTTGAAACCACACTAAATTGTTAAACATCCTAATTCCAACAATATTTACTCCACCTACAATACATCGCTGTCGGTTACATGTGGGGCTTCAGTCACAGTGGTATCAATTCGAAAATATTTGTTTTACTTGCTATCACTAATGTCAGAATGTATGTGTGAGTACCATCACATATATATATATATATATATATATATATATATATTGGTATATATTGCACAAACATTAACAGCTGTCACGTACATTACGTATAATTGCTAAATTTGTTTTTTGTTGTAATAAATAAAGACAAAATTAGATATTAATAAACTAACTGTATGTAATCTATATAAGTACACGATTATAAGGACTTATTGAAATCGTATTTCTTCGTAAATACTTGCAGTATAATTTTGAAATATTTAAAAGCACGCGCTTTGCATCTCAACAAAAAAATATGGAGTTTCTGCAACTACCTTGCTAGTACTACGACTCGATCGATACTCTATGAAATATTTAGAATTCTTTTATGGTTACCTATATTATCCGAGGTTGCATTTAAAAGCTAAGGATTTTTACTACAATATAGTAACTATTTAAATGAGTATCTTAATAATTACGGTTTTAAATAATAGAGGTTTTTCGATTTCTCCAGAAATAATTGATTACAAGTTTCAAAACTATACTGCAAATATCTCCTAATTTTTCTGGTTAAGGGTGGTAAATAAGGACACAGTTAAAATCAGCGGCATTTGACTTATTAAATAAGCTACCTATGACATTTGTACTTCTCCCGCTGAAGCGCTCTCAGAATAACTTTTCGCAAAAAGTAGACAAAAAAATCGACGATTAGATTCGTACAATTCATTTCAGTACGTGCGTATGAGCTGGCACCGTCGTAGTACAAATTGCGGCAGAATCAGCACTATCGATGTACTTAGGGGCTAAATCAGCTGCATCTACGTATAATTGGTGCCAAAAAGGTATAACTTAATACATAGGTGCACAAGATTTTTAAACAATTTTTTATTCAATAATGTTACTTTTTTCTTTACTTGCTACAAACACACGATTCTATAATAACTTATGAAATAAATATATCATACCTACTTTTAAAATAACTTATTGATTAAAAAAAATTAATAGTTTTGATTTTATTTTATTTTTTCTCTTTGGTTATTGAGTTAAAGGATATTAGGTTACTTAGTTAAGGTAGTTAGTGTAATGTGTGTGACTGTTAGATGGATCAAAGGTGAATAAGTAATACTTATAGAGGTTCATGTTCTTCATTTGTAACTCTGAAGTCCTTCCTTTTACATGGCCCTCTGGTCTCTCTCTGCCCTCTTTTCCTCTACTGATCCTTCCTGTCTTTTTCTCTTCGATACTTAAAGGTACTACTCTCAACATTTCTCCCCTTTCATATATAATTATTGAAATTAGTAGGCTTATTGATAATACGTCCAGAACGTGTCTTACAATTTTGGTCCAGTAGTTTTGACTTCGTTCTTATCCATCATATTAGCTACTCCGTCATTAGCTTGAGATTCAGACTGATCCACATCTGGAGTACAGTTCATAGTGGAGTCCGTATTAGGACTATCATTACCAGCGACTGTTTCAGCCAATAATTTGGCCTTTTCTGATTCTGTTTCTAACCGCATCTACCAATACGGATCAATCTTAACAAACTCAGCCCCTATAGAAAGATCATAACAACTTTGTTTTTTCCTCATGTATTTTAACGTCATCACCAATTTTAAAGTCTGAGTTTTTTGATGCCTCAAATATAATATAAATTTTGCTCAATTTCACGGTCTTCTAAAACTATTGTAAAGCTTTCAGATTCAACTACCTCTTGACAGAGACCTGGCAATACATTTCTTTCTTTATGACCAAACATTATTTCAGCTGGCGTCTGCCCAGTTTTATCTAATAACATATTTCTTAACAAAAGTAAAGGCAGATCTTTATTTTTTTCTTTATGTTTGTCTTTTTTAATGATCTTTTTATTATTTGGATATGTCTGTCGGCTATACCGTTTGCCTGATGATGTTTAGGAGAAGTTATAATCTGATCAAAAGCCAAATCTGTTTAAATTTTTTTAAACTTTGCGCTTGTATATTGCAAAGCTTAGTCTGATCATGGGGTCTTCGATACGCCATATTTAGAGAATATTTCATTTAGTGGCTTAATAGTGGCTTCCGTGCTTAAATCTTGCATTTCTAGAACGTCAGCAAATCTACCATATGTATCAATTACGATTATAAACTGTTTACCTTCACAAAAGCTTTTAACCTTCATTGTTTTTAGTACTACAAATTGGTTATTTTTCAACAATAGACCTTTACACTCTGATAATTCTTCTTCAAATAATAAGTAAGATTTGGCTGATTCTGACACTAATGTGTAATTTTTAGGCTATCTATGTTCTACGTATTTCAAAATTTCTTGCATTTGTTTATTATGATTATTTCTAATTTTAAATTCTTTAAGTCTTCTATCTACAGTACTTAAATTTTCATCAATTTATCATTACATATGCTTTAATCGTTTCTTCTTCTGACGACTCTGTTTTTTGTAAATGTAATCTGCTCAAATTATCAGCAATTACCAATTGTGTACCTGGTACATATTTTAATTCAAGATTGCAGTTAACTAAACTAATTTGCATTCTTTGTAATCTTGGCGGACATTTATTCATTGGCTATTGAATATAGAAATCAGTTGGTTATGATCAGTTTCTACAACCATTGTTTGTCCGAATAAAACTTGGCTAAATTTTCGACAGACAAAGACAATGGCTAAGCATTTATTTTCAGTCAGACTTCATGGCTTTTCTGTTCTTGTTAAAGCTCTTGACCCATTAGCCACTGGTCTCCCGTTTTGTATTAATACACTGCCGAATTTTTCCCTCGATGCATTAACACTCAGTGTAATATCTTTGTTTACGTCGAAGTAAGCTAGAAACGGAGGGTGACATAATTATTTTTTGATTCTTATAAACGCCTTCTCTTGTTCATCTCTCCACTTAAATGGTACGTTTTTTTTTGGTTAGTTGTCTTAAATTTTTTGCTAGTTGTGCCGCATTTGGTATAAATTTTAATACGAAATCGGTAGTTCCTAAGAATGTTAATCATTCTTTTTTGTTCTTGGGTGCGATCATTTTTTCTATGGTTTCGACTTTTTCTTTGTCGATTTTAATTTTACTTCTTGACAATATGTGTCCTTAGTATTTTATTCTTTTTACCGAGAATTCTCTTTTATCTATTGAACTTAATGCCATATGCTACTGCCCTATCAAAAACTTGATTAATAATTAACAAAAGTTTATGTTTAGTTTCAGCCCAAATCAAGATGTCATTAGCATTGATTCCTACATTTCCAATGTCTTTGAATATTTGCTTAAAGACTTTGTAAAACACTTCTGGGCTTGAGCATATGCCATAAGGCAATCTATTAAAAAAAGTACTCTAAATAGTGTGTTAAAAGTCGTAAGTGGTTGGCTTTCTGCTGCTAATTCAATTTGCCAAAATGCTTCATTGGCATCTAACTTTAAAAAGTATTGTGCATTTTTTATTCTGACAGAGATTTCATCTACAGTTAGTAACTGAACGTCTTCTTTTTTTATGCACGAATTTAAATGTTGCGGATCCGGACATACACGAATGGACCCGTCTGTTTTGCCGACCATGACTATTCAATTCACTAAGTCATTGGACTGCTCAACCTTTGATATAATTCCAGCTGTCTTAATTTGCGATATCTCTGTTTTTAATTTATTAACGGATTTAAAAGGAACATGCCTACAAGGTTCTATCGTACCCACAGACCCTTCTTTTAACTCGATCTTGTATTAAAAATCTTTGATATTGCCGTATCCGTCCAACACGTCTTTATTTACGTTAATTACATCTTTTTTTACTTGAGTAACCCCATTTAATATCTTTTGATCTTTTTTTACCTGCGTTTTATTTCTTTGTATTAGAATACATACGATCATCGCTTTTAACCCGAGAATTGATGTGCTATTACCGTCAAATATTTTAAATTCCACTTACTTAACCCATTTCACAATTTAATATTACTTCCCCAATCGTTTTTATTTCCTTATTATTGTAATTCCTAAAGACTATTAGACTTAGAGCATTTCTTAATATTTAGTTTTTTGTATACATCTATTGGCAATATGTTACACTGCGCTACTGTATCGATTTCAAATACTTTTTTTTATCACACCCTACAATTAATACTTTCTGTACCAAATCTTCTCGTGCACTTTCTTGGTCTACACGTATCTAGTTGCAAAACAATTCTCCTGGCTCTTCGTCTTTACTTGAACTCGCATGCACTATTCTAATAGAGTGCCTATTTTCTTCACACATATTAGCAAAATGTCCCATTTTACCACATGTGTTACACTAATCGTTGAATACTGGACAGCTTCGATATTGATGAGTAATCCCACACCGTTGACACACACATTAACGTTGTTTTAATTCAGTTATCTCTTTTTCTTCTCTCCATGACGTCACTTCTCTGGGATACCCTCGACCCGTCGCGCTATTATCTTTCTTGACCTCTGCTTTGCTGAGTTGCTTGTTCACACTGTCTATCTCCTTTCTATTGTAAAACTTTTTAGCATTTTTTTCCGACAGCTCAGCACTTTTACATATTTTGACTGCTTTTTCTATGGTTAACTCACTTTTAGGTAGTAATCTATTCTTTACTCTTTTATCTACAACTCTTGCTAAAATTCTATCTCTATTTAATCGATCCCTCAGCGTTCCAACTTTACAATCCAAGCTCAACTTTCTTAACTCTGTGAGATTTCTATCAAACATCTCACCTGGTTCTTGATTTCTTGTGAAAATCATGTGTAAACACACACTTTCATATTTTGCCAGAATAAAATGCTCATTGAGTTTTTTTAACAAAACACTGTATTGTTTTCTTTCATCTGCTGTTAAATATGATGTGTTACAGACATCTACACACATTGAACTCATACTGTGCAACAGTATTGCTACTCGAACTACCTTCTACATTTTGTTAGTACCCGATGCAACACTATAAATTTCAAACAATTGTTTCCAACTTACTCATCCTTATGCTGTCAATTTTTATAGATTACCTGAGGGTCGTAGCCCTGATAATAATTTCGCCATGCTAGTCGTCACCGTTGATACCCCTTGAACAGGTTCTACGTAGTTCCTTACAAACGTGAACTTTTCTGCTAGTATATTGTTATTATAGTATATTAAATATTAAGAACTCCTTGCATTTTGATAACGAATAGTTTTTCTGCAGACTTAAAAAGTTTTAGTGTATTAAAATGTCGCGTCTCTGCAATACAGCAGTCCTTATACGTTTTAAATACGCTTTTTATCTCTGTCCACGTGTCACTTTCCTAACGTTTTCTACTGGTGTTATAGCGATGCCCTATCCACATACATCTAATTTTTTATGAGATGTTGCTAAAAAAAAAATTAACCACTCAAATTGAATAACTTTTACACAAAGTGTGATCATAATTTTGTGGATTTGTTGTAGTCTATGGAACTTTTATGCACTGTCTCACTCTTAATAATTAAATCCTCAATACTAGTAATATTATTATCATTTAATCAACGTTGATGTTTTAGTCCATCTACATCACAAATAATTATATAAAGTTCTATGGAATCAGCATTGACGAAGATTACGAAAAGCTGATCCATGATGTCAACTGAAGGTGCTAATATACTTGAATGGCTAAAACACTAATGTTGCCCTCATGTAAATAGCTTGTGTAATAATGGTATAAAAATATTGTGCAATCAAGTGTATAAGAACATTGTATTCAAGAAAAAAGCAAGTCTTACCTTGATTAGCTATGCATACACAGAAATATTGTGATTATTTATTTTCTCCATAGGGATTACTTTTACAACGTGCGTATAACTTGTACATGTCTCTCTTTCCCTTACGGTTTCTCTCTCTTTTTTGCAGTTTTTTTTTGGATTCCTTTTATGAAGTCACGTATGCATTAAATTATTCTGTGGTTCTTCTATTGCACTTAGTAGAAAGTCCCGTTACATACTTCTTCATTTTAGTCGATTGTTTCTCCTAAATGCTTTTTACACGAAGAGAAAAGATATGCACTTAATAAATGGCAACCTTACCTCCAATAAGTTCGCATACCTTGCCTTCTGAGAATAAAGCACGGCCAGTCTTGGAACAAACCCACAGGTTAGTGGATTAAGTACGAAGCTGGCGGTACTCTAAGCACTCTATTTCTATCCATGGATGAAATCCAAGGTGGTAGTAGGTTTTTGACCATAGCTTTTTGGATTTCGTTGGCCAGGAGCAGAGGTAAAACTCTGGGGAACAGTGTGCGTGTCTCGTTCAGAGTCTATATATATACTACTGTGGCGTCGCTTTTCTGCGCGCTCCACACGGCAACCTCCTAATGCCAGAATACTTATACCTTGAAAAAAATGAGTGGCAAAAATTTCTGCATTGGTTATCTACAAAATTTAAAATAAGTTTTTTCATTTGTGTGATTTAAAACATGTTTTAATGAGCCATACAATTTTTTGAAGCTTGTTACAGCCTGTTAACTTTAGAAAAATAACCTTATGGCTACATGTACTATACTAAGGTATCACTTTTGTGTCCGTAATATATTCAATTACACAGAAAATATAATAGTACGTACCATTGTTGGCCAAACGGTGCCTAATCCCTATTTTTACAGCTGCCTACTTCTTAAACCTAATTTTATACCAAACATTTGGGCATTAGTGCTTAGGTAGGGCAGTAAATAGGTTTTAAACGAGTAATTTGCAAATTTTTTAATATTAATAATTCATGTTTTAGAAAAAAAAGTCTTTAAAGGTCATGTTCACGTAGATTTGTGTAGAAAAAGCTCATTTTAAGACTTTACGGCTCTAAAGTTTACTTTAAAGGGTCACTGTATTAAAGGACATAGTTTTGATAATGTTATATGTAAAATATTACCGTACGAAGAAAAAATAGCGTTCGAGGTTGGATTATAAAACTATTTTGACCACTGCCTAAGTTATGGCTGTATTTAAATAGGACTTATTATTTACGAGCTTAACATCTAAGTGAGAAATCGCAGACTAAATTGTTTAGTTATTTTAAAATTTTCGTTTTTGGTAACGCTATGTCGACAAGCCATACTGTTTTTTTTAACCAATTTTTTATGTCTTGTCAAACTTTGGCTATGCAGGTGGCGCATTTGACGTAGTCAAAGAATGTAAAATACACTAATAGATTGAATTTTTGATACGCTCTCTAGAGGTGCCATACTGGATCCGACATCTTGCAGATCTTACCTTGGATTCGTAATTATCGACCCCAAAAACCCCGTTACATGGAATTTGGTACAAATCCTTTGATGTTCCAAAGTTCTGTCAGCCATCAGAAATCCACTATCTTAAATTTGGCAGACTGTACCTTTCATCGACGAGTTCTTAGACGACTAAAGAACATTCGTATACAGAATCTAATGCGAATCGGTTGATTTTTAAGAATTCAGTGATCATTCTGGAAGTTTAATCGCCATATTGGACCGGCCATCTTGCAATCTATCCACCAACCCAATTAACTGAATAAAAGCTTTTGTAATTTTTTGCACTTATTTTAGAGCCCTTTGCATTTGTTTTACGACAAGCTGTGTCTACTGTTGTAGCAAGTTGCCGTGCAGAGAACGCATATTACTCGTTGTTTTCATACATTTACGCCATTTCACAGACACATGACAAAGCATACGGTCTTATTAGAAGTCACGTTGTCATGCGATGAGCGCATATTTTTTCTCTCCATGCAGTCATGACCGTGTAACATTAATCTGAAATTATTTTCTCGTACTTAATGGCAAGTCCCAAAAATAAGGAGAATAATCTTCGGAGAGAGAAAGTTGCCTAAATAGGTTAGAAATTTTTAGGATATTTCCGCTAAAAATCTGTACATTTCTTCCCCTGTTATCTTACTCTTTTAGCCCCTAACAACTACTGCTCCAAGGATCATATACGCAGCCTGCTTGCAGTGAAAGAATTTGTACACCGACAGCACTTTAAAGTTAATAGTTTGCGCTGAACTTATAACATTTCACAATCACAACTTGTCAGCAAAACACTATCATACATTTTCTGTGGTAAGTTACTTATGTTATTGTTGTTCTATTTGTGATCTAAAAAGAAATTTTTTCATCTTTCAGAAAACTATTTCTATCACGGAACCATCACGTAGTGTAACTTTTTACATGGGCAAGATTTTTATCCATCTACTGTATCTGGTGAGTTTGTTTGTGTGTTAAAAGAGTAAATTTTTTGTCAATTCTAATTTTTTATTGTTTTAGATTAACCGGGTGCGAGTTTTTGGAATGTCTTTTCACCTACTATCTCAGGTTAGTTTTTAATATTCATCTACTACCTTGACAAAGATAAATTATCATTTTAAATTATTTTTAATTTTTATAATTTCTTATGATATAGGCCTGCTTGACTTATTGATGCAGAGCTCTGCTCCGCCGTCCCTCTACAACTTGAGAGAGGAGTTTATACCTCAGTCTCCGTCTTCGGTTGATATTCAGCAAGCTCATGCCCTACCGCCACACAGTAGGCGAGTCTGCTTTTTTTGTGTATCAAAATCGTAAATCTTATGACACAATAAAGACATCACTCCAATTTTGTTTAATTTACAATCATTTATTATAAACTTTGGAAAAGTGGATGAAAAAAACAGTTCTGTAGCAGATTTATAATTTCTATACAATTTCTCTGATATTTGTCTAAAGGGATTTTTAGGGTCACTGATCATGAATATTAGAATACAAAAAACTTTATTGAAAGAAAAATTACTTATAAACTTTAGAAGTTTATTCTTATTTGTGTATGGCCATAACAAAGTAAACATTAACAGAATACGAAATTGCTTATCCTATATGGCCGACGTGACCATAAATTTTCTTAAATTTGGCAAAGATGCTTTAAATTGTTTTGGTAGAGATCAATACGTATTTTTAAAGCCAGATATTACGTAACAGAAATTTTTTGCAATAAATTAAAAATGGCTGATCCAATATGGCGAAAATGTGTTAATTACTTAGAAATAAGAAGAAAACTGCAATAGTTACTGTTTTTTAATTCGTCAACGGCAATCTAAGTAGAACGTTAATAATTTACAAAATAACTAATGCAATGTGGCGTACTCAATCACGATTTTTTTATAATTTCGGAATAATACCACGATTAACAATACTTGAGATAATATATGACTTATGTTTGTTTGCAAGTATTTTCCTTACAGGTTGATACGTGTAATTTAGGCCGAATATTACGTGATATAAGTCGTATGCACGAAATTTAAAATGGCTGATAAGTATAGCGGACGAAAAAAAATATATTAATAAAAAATGAGGTTCAAACTGCCATGGCTGTCATCTACTAATTTGGGAATGGCAATTACAGTGTAATATAAATCAATTACAGACTGGTTGATTCAACTTAACCGTTACAATCATGACCATTTTTAATTACACTACAAAACTACGGATGGCGCGGAAAAGTATTAAGGAGTTATATTTTTGCGTATGATCATAGTTGGAGATTAATAATAAGAATTTTGAGTGCAGAGTGATTCACAATGGCCTATTCAATATAGCAAATTTATTTATAACTTTTTTTTAAACAAATATTCAAAAAAAAACCATTGTCGATATAATTTTAAGTTCAGTGACTCATTTATCATTTAAAGAAAATATCAAACTATGTTGATAGTGATTAAAATTTTCATCAATTCATTGATTAATTATTTTTGTTTAAAGACGAGAATGAATTGCCTTATTGAATCTGTATAAATTCGAGAAGGAAAATCGAAATCTGTATTGTTTGGGGGTCGAATAATGTGTGGAATCATTTCGTTAAATGATAAGTTTAAAGTTTATAATTTATTGTAACAAGCATCAAAAGTAAAAAGTCAATACAAATATTTTTCTTACGCATAATGAGACTTTGGTGAATAAGTTTATTTGTATACGTGTAAATGATTACCAAAAAATCTATTGCCTACTCGTTTACTTAAAAGAGCACAATATACATATTCTATTTTGACCTAACATTATCAGCTATTTTTAATATCTCCCATCTAAGGTCCTAATTGTACTATTTGATCTCACGAAGTGTATGAAGCCTAACAAAAAAAAGTAACGTTAACCTCAATTGCTATAAAAAACTTTTTCTTAGCAATTTTTAGTGTATTATACGTAATACCAGATATTTAGTTAAACAGTCATGAATAAATCGGCCATTTTTAATTCGACGTTTTGTAAATAATTAACTTAACACTTTGATTACCGTGAATAATTCAGAAAAACAGCAAGTATGGCAGTTTAAATCTTATCTTTTATTAATTGACACATTTTCGTCCACCATATGGATCAGCAATTTTTAATTTCGTGCAACCAATTTCTGCTACGTTGTATCCACCTTTAACAGCACGTATTAACCTGTACTGGAAACGATGGCAAGCAAACATAAATTATTACGTACCTATAATTTTGATATTCGTGATATTTTTGCAAAATTTAAGAAAAGTCATGATTGTGTCATCCGATTGTATTGGCCATTTTTTAACTTGTCAGGTTTACTTTGGACTAGCGATAGAAAAATAAGAAAAAAGACTCTTACTGTTTTATTATAATTTTTATTATATTTACGTTTTTTTTCCGCGATACTGGATCAGCCATTTTGAATATTGCACAACCAGCCTTTCATTTATTATCAGCGATCCTTAAAACTGCACTAATGTAAATTTGATGGAAGCCGTTTAAAATATCTTAATTTTGTACTGAATTTTTTTTTATTTTTCTAAAGTTTATAATACATATCGATTGTTTATGATAATATTTAACTATTAGCTATAGTTTTCTGAACACTAACTTCAATCAGCTTGGAAGATTCTGTCACTAGATTTACAATTTAGATACAAAGAAAGCAGATTCACACACTGTGTGCCATGTCCAGCTGCATCCAACCCTAATTATAGTCACATCCTCATCTTAAGTGGAAGACAAGGTCTCGCGTATGACTGAGACAATATCAAGAAAAAGGCAAGGTATAATTCAAAAAGTATATTACGCATTGTTTAATTCAATTTGATATGAATAGAAGATTTTCAGACCAAAGTGATATTAAGTAAATTTGGTAGCATTTATCAAAATTGATAAAGTGTAATAGACAATGAAAATAAGAATGAAAATTTTTAGTCTCTATTTTTTATGCAAGTAACCATAAATAAATTATAAAAATGTATTTTTAATAATATTTTTATTTAAATCTTTTTTCAGAGATAAAATTTTTTTAACCTTCCGAAACAAATAAAAAAACATGTTTTAATATTTAAAAAAAATTATACAATAGATAAATATATGAATAAAATGAATTAAATAATAAAATTAAACAATAAAATAAAATTTAAAAAATACTTGAACATGAGCTCGTATGTATGTGAACACCCAAGCTCATGTGTTTCTTGCGTGTGTGGGTGTGTGTATGTGAGTGTGTGTATGTGTGCGGGCGCGTGAGTTTATGCGTGATCAAATGCGTGGGCATAAGATGAAAAGAGAGCTCGAGTAGTTTTCTTACACTTTTCGCTAGACAATTTTGTACGGCAGCTCCACAGCTACTCTAGGGGAAGCCTAACGTGATTTTCCACTTTATCTAAGTATCAAAATTAACTGTACCACAATATGAGCTAGAATTTAACAGCTTTCCAGTAACAAACCATTGTCGAACAGCATGAACTCCCCTGTACCACTCCGGTGTAGTAAGCTACGATCGTTCTCCCCCCCCCACAACGAGTTCCCTAGACAGTAGTCAAGTACGAGGTTCTCCGAGAGTAGTGAGCCAAAATTTCTCTCCCCCCTCTCCCCCTCTACCCTAAGGGGAAAGAGAGGACTGAGCTAAAATCGCTATGGCCTATCTATTAAAGTCACTTAAATGTATGGAAGTATCTAGTGGCACTTAATTCACTGTTAAAATTGGTATTGCTACTTTTTTTAATAAGTGACATTTATTTTTGACTGGATCAGATTAGGAGCAACTTTTTTTTGGATTTCGAATCGAACAGAAAAGTTTCATGATCTTCGAACTGTTCTTAAGTATATTACAATTTAATAACCCCAATTCTTTTTTGCGAGTAAAGTTCAGATATTCAGTACTTAAAAGCACTAGATACTTATACATTTTGGTACTAAATACGCATTAATTTTTTGCATCCGATCTCCTTAAAAGCACTTAACCCCCTTCGCTGGCCGAGCCATTATTGATTTTACCAGTAATAACAAAAAAATCAGAAAACAAAAATTCTTAATATTTTAAGTCAATGTTGCATTGTGCCAAGAAATATACTCAAACCTGAAGTTATTTTGCCGGAGCACGCAGAGTATAGAATGATTTTTTAAATTGCCTAAATAAATTAACCGATGACAAGTGTCGAAAAATAGCCAATACTCTAGTTTCTATGTTTTACACCGTGTTCCATTTTTTTTTATATCTTGAAAAATGATGTGTCAGTTGATAGGTGAAACCTTCGCATTAGATTTTTTTTACGACGACTGTTGACTTTTTTTTTACGACTTTTTTACGGAGTTAAATAATTTTTTGAGGTTATACCTAATGTCAACCAAATCTGAAATCATTTAAGTTCATTTTCACTCAAACATTGTATTAATAGTATCATTTTTGAGTAATTTTATTCTAAATCTGAGGAGTCCTTCCAAAAAAACTAAAAAATAAGAAACCTAATCACAAAACACACTTTTGAGATTAGCGAGCTGAGAATTTAGGAGAATCGTTATTTTGTTAGACTCAACAAGGTAGCATTACTTTGGTAGTGATTTATTTTTGATCATTTTTTGGTATCTTAACTGGCTTGGCCCTTTGTAATAATGAATGAAGTATATGTTAAAAGGATGTTTTAGGTAATTAATCTTCTTTTTTTTTATTTATCACGTGGCATGCTCAGGTACTGTTGAGACTTAAAACAAACAAGTTCTGAGAATTTTAATTTGGACCGATTTCCATTTTTTAAAGCTTAGATTCTACCATAAACGATTTTGAATACAGTTAGCGATTGAATTTCATGAAATATTTGGTGTGTTACACATTAAGTACTCTCGTTAAAACTTTTTACACGGGTTTGTATTAACAATAGTATCAAAATTTTTGCATACTTAGTATATTTAAGATTTCATTTGGCAACACTAGTTGAAAACGTTCAAGGAATAATTTAAGCCTTAAAAAATAAAAAACGATCTACAAACAAAAAAGTTTACAACTTTTATTCTGTTTGTTTTTATACTTTACAGTAGCTAAATATGAAACATGACAATTAACAGCAAGAATGTATTTCCACACCTTAATTATCCTCTTCCAGCATTAATTAAATTTCGTCGCTCATTAATAACAATCATCTACTTTATTAATTATTTTTTTCCAACCACTGTACATAGGTAATCAGTCTCTTTAACTTATCTGGTATCTCCCATGTAAAAAGATGATAATTTTTGTCATACCATTTTATTGTAATTCGTTTTAGTCTTATTTCGTAAGCACCGACTGCATACGACTATTTATAAAAGATTGTTTTCTTATTCATCCTAATAGGTTTCACGAGCCTAATATTGGTCTCGCATTTCTTACTACTTCCGAGCAATTAAAAAAATCCTGTTCTGCTCTATGCTATACTAAGATGAAGTTCATGGAGTTACTGCCGTTGGTGGGACGGCTACGATACGTTGTATTGGATTTATAGCACCCTTGGAGCTTAGATGAGCTTCCCTCCCCTGTGTGACCGCAGCGTTTCCAATAGTAAGGCAGTAGCGGTATCAGTACGTTAGGTTTTTTCGCAAATACTGTACGAAGAAGAAGATATAGGTTCTGTCTGGCAAGTTAGTGCATATGGGCTACCGATTAGGAACACAGTCCTTCCGAAATTGGTGAAGTGTGTAAATCACGAGAATAGTATTTCATTATAACTTTAGTTAGCACATCAGCTCCATAATTGTACTCTTAGTGTATGAGGCTTCTAGGAGACAGCAGCTCACAAGACCTTATGATTTGGCTGTGATCCGCAAAAAACGTTAGCCATGCCGTGTAAAAGATGGCAATTCCTGTCATGCTATATTATTGTAATTTGCTTCAGATATTCTTTGCAAGCATCGACTGGTCACGACTGTGTAATGTAGATTGTTTTCTGCATCGCTCTAATAGTTATGACAAGCTAAATTTTTGCTAAGCTATTGTTCTCACTTACGAGAACCTTGAAAAAATGCAGTTCTGTTCTAAGCTATGAGGTTTTTAGAAAAAGTTGGCGTGAGATCTAACGCGTTGGCTATAATTAGTAAAAAATTTCAACCAAAGTGAAATGATGGTTGCTCGATAGGCTTTTTCGCGGATTTTGGTCTAAGAGATATAGTTTTACAAATAATTCGAATGCGTGTTCCCAATCATGCCTCTGGCCATTTTTTACTGTAGCTGTAATAGCACAAAAAAGTAATATAACATTTTCGCAGCGTTTCTTGAATTTCTCTTGTGATTTACAGTATTATTAGTTTGTAACTTAAAACAACGTGCTCCTTAGACTTCTAGTCAAAAGTTATCATTCTAATTATTACCCGTACTCACAAGCATTGTTAAACAATCATATGATATGAGAAGTTTTAAGAGTCCTAGTTGACAGACAATGCATAGCGAAAGCCATTTGCCGAGAAAAGGTAGCAAAAAACTTACTTATTACTGTGTATCTACACTAGAAAAAAAGGTGGACGGACCGTCTGCTCAATTTTACTGTGAACAGTGCCTCAAACGATTTGGTGGAGAAGTTCTCTTAATTTTTGGTTGAGCTGCGTTATCATAATTGGTGCAATTACTAAGTTAAGAATTAAACTCGGAGTTAGGTATGATATAGAATTATTAAAAGTATTGTATAGTATGCATAGAAATAAGTATTCACAAAATTATATAATTGAATAAATCCATTTTTTACATTTTTTCAATTTTTGAAATAAATGTCAAAATGAGACGAATTAAAGACTGCCTAAAATTATTCAATGTGTGCTTATTTATATAAAACGACTGTTTACATTCATATCCATGTGAGCTAGAAGTGCAAGGCAGTGCTAAATAAATAAGTTAACAGTTTGAGGTAAGTTTATATGTTTATGCATACTTTCATATGTCTCATATTCAACCTGCACAGCATCTCATTCCATCACATCTGATCATTAAACAAGTATATCTAATAATTATCAACAACATTAACACTATACATTTACTGTCTAATGCCTATAAAACTTTACGGACAACTTTTTTCGTACAACACGTGTGTCTATTTCACCAAAACTTGAGTATACTCCACCAAGCAGTGGGGACGCTGTTCACAGCAAAATTAAGCAGTCGATCCACCCAACTTTTTTCAGTGATGGAGCAAAGCTTACATCGCTTAGTATCAGTATGTTACGTGGTTTCAACTTTTGTCCTATTTTTATGTTGTGTTTTCATTTTATTTATCACGTACCAATCACAGGTGTTTCATCAAAAGTCGAGTTTAACTATTTGTAATACTTTTTATTCGCAACTATTGAGCTGCTACATGTCGTTGTATGTTATGAATACAGTGAGACGGTGACAGCCTATCTAATTACAATATTATGATTAAATATAAATATTTCACTACGATTTTGTATTCTTACTTCAAATCGTTCTCTCCTACTTCGATGCGATGAATAAAAAATTTTCCACACCTGCTCTACGTCGCTTCAATTTTGATGCACGTGGCAAGCTTTCACGTGCACACGGTATTGATGCAGTACCAACGTTGTCACTGACGTAAAGTTCTCTTCGTCATCTGGTTACTTCTCAATACTTAATCTCAGCTTTGTGATACATGAATAAGCGTGATAAGGCCTCTAGGATTTTAATTTAATCGTTAGATCTCTCGTGAATCGCTGCAAGTCGATTGATTACACTGTTACATAATAAACCCTACAAACTATGACTTTTTGTTATAGGACTTTATGATCACCAAAATCACAGCTATTTGTCAGAACTCTGTGGTCCTGAATATTTCGGAATACTACTTATGTAAGAACTAGAAATAACACGTTTTTTCTTTTAGTTCTGATTAATTCTACGATACTCTTAATTTGTACGCAATCTGTTATCGGTTCGTAAAACCTATGAGAACTCGCAACAAATCAAAAAAAAATGAGTGATATAATTCCTAATATTATAACTACTATTATTACTATGATTTAAAAAGAAAGAAAATTCTGATTCACTGATGTCTAAAAAAAGGCTAAGATATTACAATGAAGAATTGTTTTGTGCCAAGAGACATATTGGACGTATAATGTGAAGTAAAGTTGATGATAATATGATAGGCATAAAGAAAGAATATAAGACAAACAGGAAAAAAACTTTATCTGTCAAAATTACTGTAATTAAGAAAGAAAATAAGATTTCGTGTGAGTGATGGAGTGCTTAGTGAAAATATTGATATCAATAGTTTCAGTGAAAGATCATGTAACATGAAGTACGATTCTCCAATGACTAGTTGTAAATTTAGTATAAAGCATTAATACACTAAATATTATAGTTTAATTAATCAGTAAATAAAATCATTGTATTTTGACATAGATTAAATCATTGTAGATACATGTTGCGATATAGATAATAAAAAAGATTGCTGCTTAGCTGCCTTAGTCGTATTAATGCTTTTTAATATTCCAGCCACCCCATTGGCTAGTGCACCAGTCGCACTTAAGCCAGCGAATAAGGGTATCAGAGGTAATACACCTCCGATTCTAGCAGGGAGATGTAAGACACGTGGTATTTTCACGCTATTCTTACCACCGAATTTTTTAACTGTGCTACGCGCACTTTCTAAAACCGAAGTAATGACTTTTTGTGTATCTTTGCTTTTAGCATTGATTTCTCGCGAGGCAGCTTTAATTATTGTATTCAAGGCAGTGCCTGGTTTCTTCTTTTTCATGCCCATACCCAATTTACTTTTGAGCTTTATTGCGCCTGTTATCGCTAGAGCAGCCGACTTCTCACCAATACTCGAATCTCCTGCTTTGACTCTTTGCCAAGCTCTCTTAGCTGAAACTCTATCAGCTGAGTTTCTAGCCTCAACGTTTTCTCAATTCTGCGAATAAGCTATATCGATGATAAATATAGGTTTGGCGATAGCAAAACTAATTATCGTGACAGCGGTGATAGATAAATATCGGACAAGTACTTTTAGCAGAAGAACTAATGAAAAACATGTGGATTTAACTCCCGAAAAATATCTCAATGTTGATAGCGTGATAAAAGATGTTACAATTTCTATTATAAAAGAACTAAAAAACATCCTTTATTGTTGGTCTGTTTTATGTAACATTTCTCAAACTTTTTTTTTCTAACTTCTACGTATGATTAGAGAAAATATATCGTTTAATAATCTACCAATGCTCCTAAGTAAATACTACTAAATTTCATTAGGTAACATTCTTATCAAATAGTAAATGCGTAGTGGTGTTACCTTGGTTTTATGTACGTATGAATAAAAATTCAAAAATGGCCCGTGATAAACAATGCTTATTATGATGATGTAGACCTATTAAATAATGTAAATGTCTCCCTATCAGGAAAAAGTTCTGGAAACATTTTGTGGATGATTTTGGGTTCGGAGAAAGGTATCAGAGAGGTTTTCATTGTAAAACTTATTGTGGCAAGTCAAAGCCCAACAACGGAAATCTTTTTTGTGTCTATGGACCCAAAGATGTAAAAATTGTGTCGCAAAATAGTATAACCACCCTTAGAAATCCTTGAAATGTCCATAATAACGCTCTAGTGCTCGCAGCCCCAGCAAAAGCTTATATTCTTAGCGTAAAGTATCATAGTGACTTTTGGTCATGTACAAAATGTGAAATAAAATGGATGTTTTCTAGGCATTATAGGAAGCTTACTAACAAATAATGGTTTAAGAAACTTTAAGTACAGTCATGATTATCAAACTACTATTGGTGTTCTAAATGGGAGTCTGGGATTAAGTATGGTTTTATGCGAGCCACTTGACGCGATGCATCTTGTATACTTGAGTGTTACAAAAAAGTTGCTACTTATTTGGTGGATTCCATTGCGATAAATATATTAAGTCGCTATGAGAGAAGTATAAACTATATCTAATATTTTTTTGTTATTACAGAATGATATAACTGGTGTTAATAGAATGTCGAGATCTTGAGCATTATGTATCTCATTTACGCTTAATGCGGCAATCACTATTGAAAGCAGTTTTATTTTGAGAAGTAAGCTGATAACGTTGACTGTGCTCAAAAATTATTTTGTTTGTTTGTTAGTGGTTACGAGCACGTATACATATCAAAGTATGTGTTGCGTGGTATTAATTACATGCTCCCTCTGCCTACTGACGTAAGAAAGTATGGCCAACTTTACCTGCAGCAGGTATGGTGATCATGGGATATAATTTTTGAAACAACACAAAAATGGTACTGTGATACATTTATCATGAACTGTTTATCAATATAAAATAAAAAAATTTAGCCATTACAGGATGAACTGTAACGATTAAAAAAATCACTTTTTAGCGAAAGATAACGAGTTAGTCGTAGACGTTCAAAATGTAATTTTACTATGCACAAATAAGACTTTTATTGTACGCAGAATCAATAATATCAGATTGCTGATTCCTACGGCACTCCATGCTTATTTTCAGATCTTAGAATCCACTTTGCTAGCGAATTGAAATATCATATTCAATCGCGGAACGCTTCAAGATTTCCATAAAATTACTGAAATTTCCGTACAGAAATTATTTTTTTGCATCAACAATATCACGCATGAATTGAAAAAAACTAAGATGTTGCGTGTCTACAGTATTTAAACAAAGATCTTAATGCGACCTAAGAAATCAATATAAGTGTATACCAAAATTCAAAAAAAATTATTATATTTCTTTACAAAACCTTTGAGCGTTAGCTACTCAGAAAACCCTCCATAGTTTTTGGGTCCCAATGAAATTCGAACAAATTTCGATACGTAATAGATCAAGGTTTACCAGACAAAAATTTTGATATGCGCGATTCTTTATCATGAACAGATTTTCAACAAATAATCATTTAAGATAACTATTTAGGTGGAGGTCCGATCGTCAGGTAGTGCAGTACACTTAATGCATGTATCGCGCTTTCTATACAGACAAATAGAAGTAAATAGTTATGCCTGTATATTGCCCATAGTTGTTAATGAGAATACATGTGATTGTTCTGATACATCCGACTCGTAACAAAAGTGCAAGCTTCTACGAACAAATTAGACGCTGCGCTAAAATACTTTCAGTTATAGTGGTAGTATTTTGACCTAGCACTTAGTGCTTCGGTCTCTTTTACTATAATGTAGAATAGAAGGACAACTAATTATATAAAGGCTGCACCCAGAAGTGTAAGCAATGCCGCGGTGATAAAGTCTCAAGAAAGTTCCCGACTATTTCTCAAGGAATACTCAGAGCTATTTTTGATGGTACAAAAACACTATAAGCTTTTACTGATGATTAGAAACAATTTAGATTATTTTGATTTTCTAAAAA
Source organism: Copidosoma aretas (assembly GCA_030522625.1). NCBI lineage: Eukaryota > Metazoa > Arthropoda > Insecta > Hymenoptera > Encyrtidae > Copidosoma > Copidosoma aretas. The sequence goes on from JAPYYV010000785.1 coordinate 27,568, forward strand.
TTTGGTAATCATGTTATTTAACTGATGAAAGTTTGGAGTTATTCTCGATCGCCTGCAAATACCATAAAAAACTCTTTCATCCAAAAGAAGTAATACAATTTTAGATGCCATTATTAGGATACTTTCTAACTAGATTGCTGAGTCGCTTATATACTGTTGTTTAAAAATCATAAGTAAAAGCCAAAAGTTGTGATATTTTTGTCCGCTTACATGTCAGGTGCCTGACACCACTATTCAGCAGCACCTCTCTGAATTATATTAACACTTTTTCATGTGCTACTTTTTTCAAGTCTAATTAATGACCTGGTTGCTTCATTAATGAAGCTATTATCTATGGAGGGCATGAAGAGGGCCTTTACGTGCTGCGTAATTGCATATTTGTCCTCGCATAACTGGTACTCATGTTTTGTATCATCTATTTATTAAATCATTTTCTCCCAAAATCGAAAGTTACTAATTATCTGCTGCTTGTTTTGATTTTAAAATGTTGTATTACATAGTGGTGCACCCTCTTATCTACGGTTAACGATTAACTACGGTATTTCCAAACGAAAATGAGGATTTATATCATATAACACGAAAATTTAAACTTGCTAAGTGTATTTCCTACGACGTTGATTTTTTTGTTATATATATGAGGCATTCTTTGTCAACCGGTACCCCCAGGCTGCCCATTTTTTATTGCGCTCAAATGAGACCCACCTGGGCTCATTTTGTAGCTAATTA